>JASKGM010027974.1:0-26749 GCA_034509205.1 Ceratonia siliqua | reverse complement strand
TATCTTCGATCATCTTCTTAAGGTTAGGGTTTTAAGGACTTTGTTTCCTTAGGGTTCTATCTTCGTTCAACTACAATCTGTTCCTTGTGATTTTTGGGAGGATTCGTATCATTTAGGAGGATTCGTATAAGTTCTCTTTGTCTGAAACCCCTGCAAAGAGTTACAAACATGGTTAGTGGCTCCAAAATCTATTATCTAAGTATTAGTAGAATCATCCACTAAAAGGGTTGTAACATGTTTAGAAAACCTGTACCTTATTTATTCTTTACAGAATTGAGGTAGGCCTTGCAGTTCCTCTTCCAATGTCGTTTAGCACCATAGTGGAAACACTTTCCCTTGTTGCTATCATTTTGGGCCATCTTTTTCATGGGCTTCTTCTTTGGCTCAACTGATTTCTTGGCATTATTTTTTTTTCTGCCCGACCCCTTTGTCTTCTTGGGCTCTATAGCTATTGGTTCGAACGTGGTCGAACTGCAATTGGACTAGTAATAAAATAATTTTTTTGAATTTTTTATCTTATATAACACTATATATTAATTATATATTATCAAACATTTAAAATTTTAACATGAAAATAATTAATAATACATACTAGTATATATAAAATATAATTAAATCACTTAAATATACAAAAAATAAGTTTAGAATGATAAATAACACATGTATTATATTCATTTATATTGAAAAATGATCAAAATAATATTGTTTTAACTTAAAAATTCATAAAAAATGATGCCAAAATGACGTTGTTTTAGTAAAAGGTAAAAGAAAGGAAAAATAAGAATAAATAGAAAACCGTTGACCATGTCTAGTACATCGATTTTTGGCAAGCTTTGATTGGTTTTGGTTGCTTTTGATCGATTCATTGGTTTTTTACTTGTTTTTTGCTTGATGGATTTTAGGGGTTAACCAAACTAATCCATCCACCGATTTGTAGGTTGGCCTGGAAGGTCCAGTCCAGATTTTTATACACCGCTACCACCACATCGTCACTATCACCATTGCCGCTGCCATCGAACTGCCACTGCCATTGCACTACCGCTGTCGTTGCCACCACCATCATAATGTTTGCCGTTGCCACCACCACCACCATCTCCACCTCCACCACCACTGCCACCATCACCTCCTCCATTATCTATGTGTCGACACTACCTCCATCGCCTTCACTACCACCACTATAGGATGAATTTAGTATTATTATATGTTAGTGCAAAATGAGGTCAAACACCCAAGAAGGAGGGTTGAATTGGGTGTTGTAAGTTCTTTTAAAACTTTTTCAAGCAAGTAGAAATTATTTCTTATCTCAGAAACCAGAAGAACTTGGTTGCTTTTTTTTTAAGTCTTTGTGAAAGTTGGATTAATTTAGAAACACTTGCTGAAATAAGTTCCTTCAAAATATATTGTTGAAACTTAAACACAGGGATTGCTAGATCAATGATTATAATAGAAGGTATGAAAGGATTGATCATTTTAGGAAATAAGAATATGTTGAGCAACCTCGTTTTAAGAAACTATGAGTAAGTAAAAATACTTAAGAGATAAGGGCAAGAAAAATTCACACCACAATGTATAATGGTTCAGATCCAACAAAAATGATATCATACGTCCATTCCCCAAGCACAAAGTAAGGAAATTTTACTATGTGTAATTGGTGTATTCCTAAATAGAAACTCTAAACCTTGGCAAGAAATCCTAAGTTTGATTACTTTTCAAGTGGGAGACTCACAAATATATCTTACCAGTATAGTGGTGAGTATTTTGTTTTTTTATGAGAAATGGTCATTCCCCTATAGAGGATTAGGTTTAGTTAATTAATTACTACTAAAATTAATGAATCAATAACTAAAATGTAAAAAGGGGGTTTTGTTGAGACAAATAACTTAAAGTAAAGGTAAACATGAACCAAAAGCAATGTAAACAAAGAATGCAACAAATAACGAGAAAATTAGAAAAAGATGAGAAATATGGTTGAGGATTCACTCTTTACCACTGGACACCGGCAAGTAATCATAGACAATCACTCATATAACTATAAACATGACAATACTCCCAACTTTCTATCTTGACTACTAACCGTAGATAACAACAAGCTCTGCTACCCCAATCTTTCCTTAGTTTATCGGTAAATAAAAGAATGCTCCCTACTTACTCCTTATTCAATGAACAACCTAGAACAAGCTCTTTAGATTTAATCCAATGAATGCATTAAGGTGAGAAAGATAGGTTAATCTAGGCAATAATATCAAACGCTTGGATTATTTAGCCCATGTTATGTTCTACATCATAGTTCTCAAGGACTTGACCATCCCAACAATTATAAATTGCTACTTTTGAATAAGAGAATCAAATTATTATGTATTTAATCCTTTATCCTAGTATTAGATGATTACCTAGCTCATTTAGTTGGCCACCCAAGCAAAACCAAGCAATAATCATGAACAAATCAAGTAGAAGAACATAAACAACCATTCAAGAGGAGTTGGATAACATTATGAATGGATTTGATTACAAAATGATGTCCAAGGCATTAAGTTCACCCTTAACCATCCTTCTAACATCATAAATTTATCTAATGCAACATTCAAATCCATGAAAGCAATAAAAGATACAAAAATAATGAAGAAAATATGAAGAGAAAACTCTTTGAAGAACTCCACGCGGATTAATCTTTTCCAAAATCACTCCCTTCAGCATTCCTCTTCTTCTCCTCCTCTCTTCTAAGGTTTCTCTCTTAATTTCCAGAAGTTAGAATGTATTAAAATGAGGTGGGAACTTAGTTTTAAAGTGAAAGACATGCGTGGGCGCTACAACACTAGCTCTCAAAACTAGAATTTGGGGGACAACCATGTGCGCCACGACGCCCACTTAAATGAGTTCATGAGTTGTGGCGTTGGCTCACTAGTGCTGCAGTGCTAGGCCTTGGATGATTTGGTTTTCTCTTCTAGGCACCACAGTGCTGTCTCTGAGTGCTGGAACACTGAACTCTCGGTGTTGGGGTGCTGAGACTTTTGACTTAGACAAAAAAATAAGTGTTTTTAGCTCTTTTCCATATAGGCTTGCTTCCAAATTGTGCCAAAGCTTGTCTAACTTGACTTACTTAATCTCATAATTGAATTTTCACCTCAAAACAACTATAAAACATAAAACACAGCTAAGAACACAAGAAACTCAAGAACAAATAAATTAAATGCAAGAGAATTCAACATAAAAACGTGGTAAAATAAGCACTTATTAATAATCATAAATTACAAGAACAAGCTATCACATCTTTTACTACCAAAACCCTAGTCAACCTACTTTCTCATTGTGTTTTTCCTAAGAACCTAGCTAAACTCACTCACAGGCTTAAGCACTCACAACTTTTTACACTCCTGACAAAGCAACCTCTTAACCACTAGGTTTTTCTCACAAGTTCCTAGCAAACTCACAATAGGCTCAAGCACTTGGCATTTTACAACCTAACCTAGTTAACCTTATTAGAATTTCTCACAGGTAAACTAGCAAACCTTGAAGGAGTTTGAAATAAATGAATAAGCTCTAAGGCACCCTCAAGATATTATCTCATGTAAAGGTTGATGGAGAAGAGTTTGCAATAGAGTATAGCTCTTTGAATTTTAGCTTGTGAAAAATTGTAATCTTTACTTCACTTGAGGTTGCTTTTATATTCGAAGATCATCCATCTAGCTATTGAGATGATGATTATACTTCATGTAACTACCTAGCTAAATGTCTCCTTAATTTTACAGTGTCATCTCTCAATGGTCGTTTGATTTTTATCTTGATGATCTCGGGCACTTCATTTTCAAATTTGTATGTAGCTTTTGATTAACTTGCATGGCTTATCCTCTATAATTTTATCTTTTGACTTTGTAAGCTACACAAGCAAGTTAAATGGTAGATATGTTTATTTTCAAAGATTACCTTTTTGAATAAAAAATAATATCTTCTTTGACTATCAAAAGGGCTTCTAGAAGCACAGCCTTCGTAAAATATATTTGCAAAGTTTATTTAGTTTCTTTTTGGCTAGCACCTTTATGTTTTTTTTTTTTCAAACGTGTAATATATATCAGAAAGCTACAATGGGATTTACAGAAAATCATTATTTTTAGTTATCCAATTATTTTGTTTGCTCATTTCTTAAGCGATATAGCTTGCTCATTTAATAAACATTCCATATTTGTTCTTTTTGACTTGAAAACATAGTTGGCTCATCAAAACAATTTCATTCAAGATATTATCTCAATAATCTCCCCTTTTTTGATGATGACAACTAAATAATATTTGCGTTAAGCCAAAAAGAATTTGAAATAAGTTATTCAGAATTAAGTAAACGAGGAGTTCAAGAATGCTTCCCTTAGATGAGCATATTTAATGCTCCCCCTGAATATATGCCTTTCATTTATGTTTTTAACTTGCATTCTTTTAGCACATCGCATATATCTCCCCCCTTTGGCGTCATCAAAAATTAAGATTTTGGAGGTAATAAAAGATAATATGCATCATGCTACATATACAATATGTCTAGAAATAATAGTGCCAAGTCCAAACATTTGTTCAAAAAACAAAAGAAAGGACATAACCAGATGCAAACAAGTACAAGTACAGTTGTCAACAGAAAACAAAAACAAAAGCAACATTCATAGTACTATAAATTTGTGTATGCTAATTAGGAAGCATTGTAAGGCTAAGAAATTGGTGAGTCAGGGTTGGCAGTGGGGTCAAATGTAGTTTCATTAGAGTCATTATGGGTAGGTTCTTCCTTTGGAGTCATATATGTGGCAGGCTGAGAGGTGGTGGCAGTACTTTTCCTTTTGATTAGCAATTTAGGAGGCATCCGTGCATATAGTAATTTCTCAATCAATGTGGACTGCTTAGCTATGTGATGTTTCATTTATACCATTTCATATTGGACTTCTAATGCAAAGCTATTTAATTCTTCCTGATGTTCACCCACTATATCTGCTAGGCTTTCTACCTTAGCTTTGACAATTTCCAGAGTGATGTATTCAAAGTCATGCATCTTCTCTCCTTTGTCTTTTAATCCTACTTTTTTTTGAGCTTCTTGATTGTCTTTGATGAGGTTTTCAACAGTTTCCTTGGAAACTTCTGGTATACTTAGAGGCATAGTGGTTTTCTTTTGAACTTTCTTTTTATTGGAGATTTCAATAGACTTAGGCTTTTGAGGTGGTATAACTGAATGATTAGGGGCAAAAGTGATAGTTCTTGTGGGAACTTCCTTTAAAACCTTTACTGTCTCTTCCTTCTTTTCTTTACTACTTCTCTTCCTTATAAGAGGAACTTCTTCTTCATCATTATCATCCTCCTTATCAAATACAAGTGTGAGTACATTTTCCCTCCCCCTATTTTCATTACTTGCTCGGTTAAGAATGACATTTTAGGCTCAAATTGTTCTTTTGTCATTTCTGGTAACTTTGTTTCAAGTGACTTTTCCTTTTTCTCTGGTGATTTTTCTTTTTTCTCTGGTGATTTTTCCTCTTTTTCAGTATCAATGAATTGACTTGGGGTTTCTTCTATCATAATTAAGCTTGGAGATTTCTCTTTGGAGGTCTTACTTTCTTTACTGTTATTTATAGCTCTACCACAGTGGTCTCTCCCTTAAGAATATCATTCCTTTGAATGAAAGTGATTCTCATTGGCTTTTTGTTGGGGATAGATGCCACCTTCTTTTTCTTTTCTTTAGTTAGGCTTCTTGTGGATTATTTAGGATTTTTTAATGAGGCTTCATCCTAATCTCAATTTCTTTTTGTTGTGTTTCTAGCTTCTTCTTCATTTGGTATCTCTAATTATATATCCTCTTTCTTTCCCTCAATAATTCCTTGTTGTTTGCATCTTTGAATGGAGGCTTGTGTCCTACAGTTTTCACCTTCATTCTTCTTGGTGTAGGGGCTTCCACTAGTGCAGTAGGGGCAACTTTCTCAATTTTAGGTGGTTCAACCCTTTTCTTATAAGTTTGCTCATTGGTTTCTTTTTTATATCTTCTTTTATGATACTTGAAAAGCCTCTTTCAATTCTAGTTCATTTCCTTCCTCATTCTTTTTGATCCCCATGTTCATAAGTAATATCAAATCATAATTCCCCATCTTAGATGGAACTTCACTTCCTACATTGTCTAACTAGACTTTTGCATCTTTGGCTAAGAGGGTAATTATCGTACCATAAAGAAATTCAACACTATCTTTGGTTAGGCATGCCTTCATGTGATTAACAATGATATAAGGCAAGTTTAGCATGATTCCATAGGATATATACACCACATGCAGAAGGTTTCAAACTTGTTAGCCTTATTAGATTTTCCAAATATAGGCATTACCATATGATTCAATACGTGCAACATAATCTTAAGGTCAGGTTCTAAGGTAGAGGCATCAACAATGTTGCATATATTGTTTATGATTTCTACAACTGCTTCATTATGCAAGTATCCTCCAAACTCAACATTAACATAACTAGAAAACATCTTAGCGCTAGCATTTAGACACTTTATTATTTCTGAAATTTTTCCACAGTTCACTATTATTCTTCTTTCTCTCAAAAATGAAGATCCCCCTAAACTTCCTTTCTCAAATCGTAGATTGGCATACATTTCTTTAATAATCACAAGATAGTTTTTTACCCTAATCTTAAAGAAATTTATCCACCCAATACTTTCCATCTTAAAGTCTTAAAAGTTTTATTCTTTAAAGAACTCAATATTTGCCTCTCTAGGGATTAAACATCTTCAATGAATGAAGTCATTTTTGTAAGAGGCTTGAGCTTGTGTGTCTCAAAAAGATTTTGGTACACTAGTTCTTACCTTTTTCTCTTCAACTAGATGCTTCAAATTACTTCATTTTCTATACAATCTTCAATGACGAAGACATCGCGATATGCTTGGAGATGATGAAAATGAAGGTTTTGGCATTTAAGGTTGTGTAGTACTCAAAAATGGTGAAAAATGAGGGTTTCAAGGGCGCAGTGGTGAAGCTCAAAGAGGATAGCAATGGAGTTTTAGAGGAAACAAAGAGGTGCTTAGGGTATGTGTATGTGGTAACTGAATGTTCAGATTTTAATTAACCATAATGCACTTAATACTTAATTATTCTGACAGTTTTCAATTTGATTTGACATTCAGATTGGTGGCAAGTTTCAATTTCCAAGAAAAACTAATCATTGTAGTTATTAATTTTTAAATTTGAAATAAAACTCAATATCCACGTCACATTTAAGTAATTGGCTATAAGCAATGTTAAGCAACCATACTTATTTGAGTAAGCTGACAGAAACTTTACATTCGATTAAACATCCCAATGTCTCCAAGGATAATCGAGAAATTTTCTTCACTAAGGGGTTTGGTGAATATGTTAGCTAATTGATTATCAGTACCAACGAATTCTAGTTGTATATCCCCTTTTTGTACATGGTCTCTTAAGAAATGATGTCTAATTTCCATGTGTTTTGCCCTAGAATGTTGAATGGGATTCTTTGATAGATTAATTTCACTAGGGTTATCACACTTTGTGGGAATATTTTCAAATATTAATTCAAAATCTTTTAACTATAACTTCATCCAAATAATTTAAGCACAACAACTTTTAGTAGCAACATATTCATTTTCTGCAGTTGATAGAGCAACTGAGTTTTGTTTCTTACTATGCTAAGAAATTAAGCAATGTCCTAAGAATTGCAAGTTCCACTAGTATTTTTTCTATCTATTTTACTCCCACCAAAATCAACATCTGAGTATCTAATAAGATTAAATTAGTTATGTGTTCCTAGTAGGTACTTAAAAATTCTCTTAATAGCACTTAAATGTGATTCTTTAAGATTGACTTGAAACCTAGCACACAAGCACACACTATAAGCAATATCAGGTATACTTGCAATTAAGTAAAGTAAAGAAATTATCATACCTCTATAAATCTTTTAATCAACAGATTTACCTTGTTCATCTAGTTCGAGCTTAGTCGAGCAACCCATAGGAGTCTTGGCAATTCTTGCTTTGTCCATGTCGTATTTCTTTAATAGCTCCTTGGTGTACTTTGATTGATTGATGAAGATTCCTTCTTGGGATTGCTTTATTTGAAGTCCAAGAAAGAATGACATTTCTCCCATCATGCTCATTTCAAACTCACTCTTCATCAAAACAGAAAATTCCTTATACAACAGTTCATTAGTAGATCCAAACACAATATCATCCACATAAATTTGAACAATTAATATATCATGCTTTGTGGATTTTGTAAACAAGGTTATATCGATGGTTCCTCTAATAACATCATGATTTATTAAAAATATGCTCAATCTTTCATACCAAGCTTTAGGAGCTTTTTTTAATCCATAAAGAGCTTTAGTTAATTTAAAAACATGATTAGGAAATTTAGTTTGCTCAAAACCAGGTGGTTGTTTAACATAAAATTCCTCATTTAAGAAACCATTTAAGGAAGTGCTTTTGATGTCCATTTGAAACAGCTTAGAGCCTTCAAAACATGCAAATGTAAGTGACATCATAATGGACTATGTTGAAGATTATATCTTGAATTAAATTGTTTGGTGAGTCAATTATGTTTTCAACTCAAAAAGAAAATGTCTGAAATATTTTTTAAATGAGTAAGCTACATCGCTTAAGAAATAAGCAAGCATAATAACTAGGTATATAAAATAATGTTATTTTTTGTAATGGGCACTGTAGCTTTTTGATATATATTACAAGTCTGAGAAACAAAGAGGTGCTGGCCAAAAAGAAAATGAATAAACTCTACAACTATGTTTTTTAAAGGCCCAATACTTTTAGAAGCCTTTTAATAAAAGTTAAAGAAGATATTATATTTTATTCAAAAAGGTAAACTGTGAAAATACACGTATTTGCCATCCAACTTACTTGTGTAGCTTACAAAACTAGAAGATAAAATTACAGAAGATAAGCCATGCAAGTTGATCTAAAGCTGCGTCTAAATTTAAAATTGAAGTACCCGAGATAATCAAAGATAAAAATCAAACAGCCATGAGAGTTGATGCTGTAAAATCAAGGAGACATATAGCTAGGAAGCTAGATGAAGTGCAATCATCGACTTAACAGATATATGGATGATCTTCAAGTATAAATGCAATCTCAACTAAAGTGGAGAAGATTAAGCTTCATACGAGCAAAATTTCAACAAGCTATACTTTGTTGCAAACTCTTCTCCATTAAGCTTTATATGAGATAATATCTTGAGAGTACTTTAGAGCCTATTGACTCATTTCAAAAATCCTTCAAGGTTTGTTAGTTACCTATGAGAAAATCTAGTGAGGTTAACTGGGTTGGATTGTAAAAAGCCAAGTTCTTGAACCTGTTGTGAGTTTGCTAGGAACTTGTGAAAAAAACCTAGTGGTTGAAAGGTTACTTTGTGAGAAGTGTAAAAAGCTATGAGTGCTTGAGCTTGTGAGTGAGTTTGGCTTGGTTCTTGGGAAAAACTCAACGGGAAAGTAGGTTGACCAAGGTCTTTCTTGATTGTAAAACTCGTGTTTAGTTTGTTCTTGTAATTTGTTATTATCCATAGTAAAATTCTCGCAATTTGTGCTTGGGGAATGGATGTAGGATCTGACTCTCTTGTTAGATCTGAACCACTATACATCGTGGTGTGACTTTCTCTTACCCTTATCTCTTAAGTACTTTTTATTTACTCACTATTTCTTAAACAAGGTTGCTCAACGTTTCTTATTTCTTAAGAGATCAATCCTTACGTACGTTTTCTTTTGATCATTGATCTTACAATCTCTATGTTTAAGTTTTGGTAATATATTTTCAAGAAACCTATTTAAATGAATCCTTCTATATTGATCAATACTTTTACAAGGATTTAAAAGGGTGTAACTCAGTTATTTTGGTTTCTCAAATAAGAAAGAATTTCTACCTACTCGCAAAAGTTTTAAGAACTTACAGCACCTAATTCAACCCTCCTTCTTGGGTGCTTGACCTTATTTTACACTAGCATACTCTAATCTAGCTATTGGAGTAAAAGTTTCATCATAATCTATACCTTCTTGTTGATTATAACTTTGAGCAACAAGTCTCGTTTTATTTCTTACCACATTACCTGTTTCATCAAGATTATTTCTGAACACCCATTTTGTGCCAATAATTGATTCGTGTTTCTAGACTTTGCTTCCTTGAAACTAATTTAGTTCTTCTTGCATAGCTGTTATCCATGACTCATCTTCAAGTGCTTCATGAATATTCTTTGGCTCTATTTGAGACATGAATGCCATGTGATTCATACTCTTATATGATGCTTTGGTTATTACTTCTTGAGTGGGATCTCCAATGATAAATTCTGATGGAAATCATGGAGTATTTTTCCATTCTCGAGGAATTCTAGTCAAAGTTCTTGTTTGCTCAGTTTCTCTTTGACATTCTCTATCTTGGATGTCATCATTGTGATTCTCATGTCCTTGAGTGGTTTCTATATGATGTTTTGTACCATTTGAAGCCTGATAATGCTCTATTCGAGATTCAAGTTCATCACTTAAGTTTAAATTTTCCATCCTAAAAGAGATTCCCTCACAAGCTTCTCCCCTTTCAAAAATAGATAATTTTTGCTTACTCAAAGGAGAGAAGTCAGATTCATCACATACAACATGAATAGTTTCTTAAATAGTCATGGTTCTTCTGTTATAGACTCTATAGGCCTTGCTTGATGTGGAGTATCCAACGAATATCTCCATCATCTATTTTAGCATCAAATTTCCCTAAATTATATGTCATTGTTAAGAATGAAACATTTACAACCAAAAGTATGGAAATAGCTAATATTTGGCTTTCTTCGTTTCTATAGATCATAAGGATTTTTCTTAAGTATGGGTCTTATTAGACACCTATTCAAGATATAGCAAGCAGTGTTCATAGCTTTAGCCCAAGATTTTTGAGGAAGCTCATTATCACAAAGCATTGTTCTTGTCATATCAAGAAGGTTCTAATTTTTCTTTCCATAAGTTCATTTTACTGAGAAGTTCTTGAAGCAAAACATTTATGATGAATTCCAAGATTTTCACAAAGATTTATTTTTAAATTCTTTTCCATGATCACTTCTTATGGATTTGATGAGATATCCCTCTTCATTTTGTACTTTTTGGCAAAAATTTTCAAAAATGATAAAACTTTCATACTTATGAGCAAGAAAGAAGACCCAAGTAAATTTTGAGATATCATCAACAATAATCATACCATACCTTTTTCTACTCATGCTTTGTGTTATAGTGGGGCCAAACAAATCCATATGTAACATGTATAAAGGTTTCAAAGTACAAATATGATTTTTACTTTTGAAAGAAGATCTAGTTTGTTTTCCTATTTGACAAGTTTCACAAAAACGATTTTTCTCAAATTTTATCTTTGGTAAACCCATAACTAGATTTTTCCTTGCTAATTTGGAAATCAAGTGCATACTTGTATGACCAAGTCATTTATGCCATACCTAATTTTCATCAAGTGTAGAGGCAAGATAATAAACAGATTTTAGAGAGATATTTTCTAGATGCATAACATATACATGTTCATGCCTTAATCCAGAGAATAAAACACGGTTACTATGCATATAAAAAACAACACATTTTGATGCTCTAAATATTACTTTGTGCCCTTTATCACATAATTGACTTATGCTAATTGGATTATGTTTTAATCCTTCAACAAGATAAACATTATCTATTGTGGAGAAGGAGTTTATAGAAATTTTACCAACACCGATGATTTTATCTTTTTTGTTGTCACTGAAAGTAATTGTACATCCTTCTTTCATTTCAAGGTTGCAAAACTTGGTGGCATCACCTGTCATGTGCCTTGAGCAGCCACTATCAAGATACCATTGATCTTTCAAGCATCTTGAACTCAGGCATACCTACAAAAGAGATTTTCATCCAATCTTAGGTACTCAAACTATCTTGGGTCCTTGGGGTTAGTAACTGCTCCTTTACTTTTGGGAACCCATACTCGCTTAATCTTTTTTTGAGAGTGTCTTTGAAGGAAACAATCTTTTATAACGTGTCTTGTTTTTCTATAGTAATGTGAGTGATTCTTTTGTTTTCCTTTAAATTTTGGAGATTTTTCTTTTCTAATTTTCTTTTAGAGAATCTTAAACCTGATATACCAAGAGGATTTCTTAAGGAATCTAGCATAATATTTAGCTTAGCTGAGTTAGTTGCAAATTTTGAAATCTTATTTTCTAAATTCAACTTGTCTCTTGAGAGATCATTTACACATTTTATCTCTTTATTTTCTTGTTTTAGTACTACCTTTTCTTTTCTTACTTCTTCCACTTCATAACAAGTCGCGTAAAGTGATTCCTTAAGAGTAAAGTATTTCATGCCTAATTTGATATCATTTTCGAAGACCAAGTTAAATGTTTCTTGTAATTCATAAAAAGAGTAAGAGTTATTATTGTTTACCTCATCCTCTATTTGATTGTTTGTCATGATACAAAGATTTGTAAGTTATTCTTCATCATCAGAGTCGCTTCCTGATTGATCAGATTGATCTTCTTCACTTCATGTTGACTCAGCAACCATAGCCTTCTTTTTCTTACCTGTGGAGTATTTCTTTTTGAGAAGTGGACAATATGTTTTCATGTGTCCTAGCTTTTTTACATTCATTATAGATAACTGATCTTTTGAGTTATCTCCCTTGGGTTGTCGTTTTTTTGGTAGTAGTCATTTTTCATGTAGTATTTGTATATTCTCCTTGTGAAAAAGGCAAATCATTTTTCCATGTCTTTATTTGTTGCAACAAGTTCAGAGGTAGTTTTTAGAGCAATGCCTTTTGGAGTTTTTGAGCTCTCAGCTTCACTTTTCATGAAATTATTTACATATGCAATTAAGTTGCCTTTTAGCTCATCATAGGTCATTTCATTTAGATTTCTTCCCTCTTGTATTGTAGCTATCTTAGCCTGCTAAGGTTTAGTAAGGACTTGGAGAACTTTTCTAACAAGATCTGTAAATTTGTTTCCATAATTTTGATGTCACTTTCAGACCATTCTACTTTAGTTTATGGTAAGCTTACGCCATCAACAGCTTTTCTTGGTATATGAGGACTATTTTCAATGACTCACCAAACTGAGTAGTCAATAGATTGAACAAAGATCTTCATCCTTTCTTTCCAATAGGTATAGTTGTTGCCATCGAAGAAAGGTGGCCTTGTGGAGGAGTGACCTTCTAACATGTTATTTAAATTCATTTGGCTAAGGATCTTTTCTTTGGGATGTTAAACTTGAAACTAGAGACACAAGCTTTGATACCAATTGTTAATGCAAAATGAGGTTAAACACCTAAGAATGGGGGTTGAATTGTGTGTTGTAAGTTCTTAAACTTTTTCAAGCAAGTAAAAGTTCTTTCTTATATGAGAAACAGAAGAACTTGGTTACTCCTTTTTAAGTCCTTGTGAAAGTTGGATCAATTTAGAAACACTTCTTGAAACATGTTCCATTAAAATATATTATTAAAACTTAAACACAGGGATTGCTAGATCAATGATTATAACAAAAGGTATGAAAGGATTGATCTTATTACCAAATAAGAATACGTTGAGCAACCTCATTTTAAGAAACTGTGAGTAAGTAAAAATATTTACGAGATAAGGGTATGCGAAATTCATACCACGATATATAGTGGTTCAGATCCAACAAAAGTCAGATCCTACGTCCACTCCTTAAGCACAAAGTAAGGAAATTTTACTATGGGTAATCACAACTTACAAGAACAAGCCATACACAACTTTTACAACCAAGATCCTGGTCAACCCACTTTCCTATCGAGTTTTTCCTAAGAACCTAGTCAAACTCACTCATAGGCTCAAGCATTCACTACTTTTTATGCTCCTGACAAAGCAACCTCTCAACCACTATGTTTTTCTCACAAGTTCCTAGCAAACTCATAATAGACTCAAGCACTGGGCTTTTCACAAATCTTGAAGGAGTTTGAAATGAATGAATAAGCTCTAAGGCACCCTTAAGGTGTTATTTCATGTAAAGGTCGATCGAAGAGAGTTTGCAACATAGTATAGGTCTTTGAATTTTTGCTTGAAAAAAACTTGTAATCTCCACTTCACTTGAAGTTGCTTTTATACTCATAGATGATGATTGTACTTCATCTAGCTACCCAGCTATAGGTCTCCTTGATTTTACAACATCTCTCAATGGCCATTTGATTTTTGTCTTGATGATCTCGAGCATTTTGTTTTCAAATTTGTATGCAACTTTGGATCAACTTGCATAGTTCATCCTCTATAATTTTATCTTTTGACTTTGTAAGCTGCACAAGCAAGTTGGATGGTAGATATGTGTCTTTACAAAGGGCACCTTTTTGAATAAAAAATAATATCTTATTTAGCTTTATCAAAAAAGATTCTAAAAGTGTGGGGCCTTTGTAAAATAGATTTGTAGAGTTTATTTAGTTTCTTTTTGGCCACACCTCTACGTTTTTTTTTTCAAACTTGTAATATATATAAGGAAGCTGTAGTGCCATTTATAGAAAATCATTATTTTATTTATCCAGTTATTCTACTTGCTCATTTCTTGAGCAATAGCTTGCTCATTTAAGAAACATTCCAAACTTATTCTTTTTGACCTGAAAACATAAGTGGCTCATCAAAACAATTTAATTCAAGATATTATCTCAACATTATATATTAGGATGTTATGTTATATAATTTTACTTATACATTGTTGAACCAAACACACGATAGTATAAAAATTTATACATGGATAGTTAATACAATACTATTTATTATTACTTACTCTATCGAACCTTATCCTATACGATGCACCAAATGGGTAAAAGTATCAAAATGTTATCATTTAAAAATGTTGCATAATGGAAGGGCCATACCAAGAAATTTGAGGTTGATTTGGAAGGATAGTGAGGTTTTATATCAAATTCAAGGGTATTTTTGTTTTGATAATGAGCTTTTGGAAAACACTTTTACAACTCTCATTGTTTGGTTAAGAAAAAAATTTAGTCAACCAAAAATTTTATACAAGTCAAAAGATTTAGTCAACTTATTTTTGCTTCTATTGTGACTCAGCCTTTAAAGCAAGTCCTAACTTCCAATCTAGTCTCGATCTCGACTCCATGACCTGACCCTGACACTAACTCTTGGACTAGATCTCGATTCTAGCTCTTAGTCCTGAGAAAATCACATTTTCTAATTTAAATAATAGAGAAAGTTTTCTTCTATAATACATCAAACAATAAAAAAATTTCTATTATGTTATCCAAACAATAAAAAAAGTTCATTTCAAAAAAAAAATCCATACAAGATTTAAAACAAAAAACTTTTCCATCAAAACAAACCTAATTTCTTTTTGTGAATTCCTCTATAGGAGAATAGCTTCAATCTACTTTCAATATTGCTAGGCCACTATATGTAGGATGATATATTTGTTCTACTCTGCAAGAACTCTGTTATATTTTAATTGAAAAAAATAGTATGGTAAGTCCTTTTAATTTTTATCATTTTACCAAATTTTTTGAATCAAATGACGTTTTCACACACATAAATGCTTGTCTCTGTTATCCTCTCATAAATCTTATAAAGTATTAATGTGTAAAAAAATAATCAGTTTTGTGATATATAAAAAAATATAATAGAAAAATAATATATACAAATATATTTTGAGTTTTTATAAAAAGAACGTGCTTCTTTTCACCCATTCATTCCCCCCTCTGTCCTTAAGCTCATTCTCAATAAATCATGTGGTGAAGCTTTTAAATATAATAAGTGATAGAATACAAAAAATTAGAAGAAAAGGACATAACATGTTGATGCTGGAAGAAATCGATCTGCGAGCACAATATTAATAAAATGGATTTGTTAGCTGTTTGGCAAGAGAATATTTGGAAATAGAACTCGTCCCTTTTCTTTTCTAGTGCTAGAAAGTTTTGAAAATGGAAAAGGGAATCTTACCAAAATTGCCTGTAGCTATGTTCTCTGAATTTCTATTTTCTGGCCGTGACATAGGATTCTGGAGTTGAATGTCTCCAGAAGATCACCTGGCGATTGTTGACAAAGTAAATTACTTCAGCTTTATTTTTTAAAATTTTATTTTAGAAATTTATTTAAGAAACAATTGTAAAATCTTATAAAATTTTATGAAATTTTATCTAAAGTTCTAATATCTAATTAAGGTTTCCTCTAGGTTTACTTGACCTTTTAGATCTTTTTCATTGTATATATATATATATATATATATATATATATTTTTTTTTTTTTTTCTATATTTTAAATTTTGGTACATTATTGCGTTGTGCATCACAGTTTTAGCACCAAATTTTTAATTGGTATCATAACATTATTTATTTTTTAATGTTTTATAAGAAATAATTATTTAATTATAATTATAATAAAATAATTACTTTTTAAAATATAATAATCAATTTTTATAAAAGGTAAAAAAAATATTTTGACACTAATTAAAAATTTAGTGTTTGATTAAGTACTAAGTAATAGTTTGCTCTTTAAATTTTTGTATGAATTTAAATTAATAATTTTTAAATCATAAAAACAACTGAAATTTGAGCAAAATTTAGTTGTTTCGAAAATAGCAAGGACTGTGAGAAGGTTTTAAAAGATAAATAACTTTTTTTATTTCACTTATATATTCATTATGTTACACAATTTTTTCAGGGCAGCATTATTTACATTCCCATTTTATTTAACGACTGTAGGATAAAATTTGATTTTTTTATTTTTTATCTTAAATTTTTTTATTTTTGGTATTAATAAATTATTTTTTATGTTATATATATATATATACATTTTTATATTTTTTACATTTTCTTATCCTAATTCATTTTTAAAAAAATTTTAAAAATTTAAAAAATATATATAACATAAAAACTAATTAATTAATACTGAAAAGTAAAAAAAAAAAAAAAAAAGAGAATGTCAAAGTTAAACTATAACACAAAATAAAACTGTAACTTAAAATTTTTTTTTTAGTGACATATTTGTAAATTTAAAATGATAATGACTATCCTACTATTTAATAACAATAGTTAAGAGTGAATTTTTAATTTTTATAATTATAATTTTTTTTAATTTGTTTTATAATTTTTATTTTAATAAATAAGTTAAAAGAAATTAAAAATTAAAAAAAAATAAAAATGTAAAAAAATTTTCAAAAATTTTATAATACAATAATTCGAAAAAGAAAATAAGAAAATAAAAAACGTACAAAAAATATTTTATTTTTTTATTTTCTTAAATTATTTTAACTTATTTCTTAAAATAAAAATTATAAAAAATTAAAATATCCTACCCTCGTAATAAGCATTTAGCCATTTACAATTTCTCTTAAAAAATATAACAGTCCTACCAAGTGTGATTACCGTTGTTTTAGCCGAGCCACTCGCAAATCGCAATACCTCAAGCTCTTATCTTCGACTGGAAGCCGCTCCAGGTGTCCTTGTTTTAGTCATTTTCGCGTAATTGTCATTGTTCCTTAATTTTTTAACAGTTATAATTAAAAGAAATTACTATCTTACACTCTCATTCTTTTTTTTTTGTTTTTTATTAAATTTTTGTATTTTTTAAAATTAGTTAATTATTTTTTATTTTATATGTTTTTTTTAAAATTTTTTAAGATATTTTTAAATTTTTTCTTAAATTTTTTTACATTTCTTTTATTATTTATTTATTATTTAATTATAACTTAAAAGATTTTAAAAAATATAAAAAAATTTTAATAAAAATATATCATATAAACATATAATTAATTAATTTTATAAAATAAAAATTATTAAAAATATATTAAATAAAATTATAAAAAATTCTTAAATTTTTTTATATCATAAAAATATGATTGTAAGGAATACCAATCATAATTAAAATATATATAAAATAAAATTATTTTATATAAATTTTAATCGTTTAAAAATAAATAAATGAAGAAATGGAAAAGTGAATCCGAGTCCCTTCTTTAGCTCGGCTGGTCTCTCTCCATTCGCCACGCGGAACCAAAACATTCCCCTCTTCACTCCTCTCTCTCTCTCTCTCATCTTTTCTTGAAAGGCTTGTCTCTTTCTATCTCGTTGAAATGGGCGATAAAGATTTAATACCAACTCCGCCTGTAGCAGAGAAGGAAGACTCATCACCGGCGCAGGCCACGGCGGAGTCTGATTTGCCCACTATAGCAACTACCTCAGCTGTGGAATCCAACATGATGGCCAATACTGAGAACAGTGACCTGACTCAGCAGCCGTCCGAACTACCTGCAACAGAAGCAGATACGGTGGCAGAGAAAGAGCCACCGCCGCCGCCGCCGCCAACCACGGGGGAGGCTGACATAAAAGCTAAAAGTTCAGATGCTAAAGAGGATGTCGTTGTGGTTCAGGATGAGAGATCGAAGCCCCTTGAAGAGCATAAGATTCCGCAGAATTTGGTCTCATTCAAGGAAGAGAGCAACAAAGTGGCTGATCTCACAGAGTCTCAGAGAAATGCTCTTGAGGAACTGAAGCAGTTGGTTCGAGAGGCACTAGACACTCACCAGTTCACTTCACCACCCGAAACATCAGTGCCCACTGAAACTTCTTCAGCAGCAAAGGAAATTCCAAACGCTACAGGGCCCACTTCAGAATCAGACGTTAGCACTGAGATAAATCCTCCCCATGAAGCCAAAATTGAAGAAAACCCAGTAAAGGAAGCAGAGGAAGTAGCAAAAGAGGCATCCGAGGAGCAAGTTTCCATTTGGGGAGTTCCTCTGCTCAAGGATGACACGAGTGATGTGATTTTGTTGAAGTTTCTTAGAGCCCGAGACTTCAAAGTGAAGGATGCATTTGCCATGATTAAGAACACAATCTGCTGGAGGAAAGAGGTCAACATCGAAGCACTTGTGAATGAAGATCTTGGAGATAATTTGGAGAAAGTGGTGTTCATGCACGGATATGATAGAGAAGGGCATCCTGTTTGTTATAATGTCTATGGAGAGTTTCAGAACAAGGAGTTGTATCAGACGGCATTCTCAACTGAGGAAAAACGAGCCAAATTCCTCCGATGGCGGATACAGTTCTTGGAGAAGAGTATTAGGAAGCTTGACTTTAGTCCTGGTGGTATCAATACAATTTTCCAAGTTAATGACCTTAAAAATTCTCCAGGACCTGGAAAGCGGGAGCTTCGGCTTGCCACCAAACAAGCTTTGCAGCTGCTTCAGGACAATTATCCCGAGTTTGTTGCCAAACAGGTTAACATGTATAAATATTTGGATTGCCAATTTATCTTGATGCCCATTATGCTTGCTATGGTAAAGCAAAAGTATTGATGTCTTTTGTGGAATTATATAGGTTTTTATCAATGTACCCTGGTGGTATCTTGCATTCTATACGATGATCAGTCCATTCTTGACACAGAGAACCAAAAGCAAATTTGTTTTTGCTGGCCCATCTAAGTCAGCTGAAACACTTTTCAAGTAAGTAAATGAAAATTTGATCTTCCTCATTTTTTTGGGATTGTTGGTCTTGGACCTTATATTTCAATTGCTAAAATAGGTATATTTCTCCTGAACAAGTGCCAGTTCAATATGGTGGCCTAAGTGTAGATTTCTGTGACTGCAACCCAGAATTTAGCATGTCTGATCCAGTCACGGAGATACCTATAAAGCCAACTACAAAGCAAACTGTGGAAATCATTATTTATGAGGTGTGGTGGCAATGATCCCTTTGTCCATTTGGATTCTTTCATCCTGCTTTTTTCTTTCTAATACTCCATCATGTGCACATTATTGGTCTCTGAATTAAAGATCTCAGTAATTGGAGGTGAATGAATTGCAGAAATGCATTATTGTGTGGGAGCTGCGAGTGGTGGGCTGGGAGGTTAGCTATAATGCTGAATTCAAGCCTGATGCAAAAGATGGATATACAGTTATTATACAGAAAGCCACAAAGATGTCCCCAATTGATCAACCGGTGGTTTCCAATAGTTTTAAAGTTGGTCAACTGGGCAAAATATTGCTTACCGTTGACAATCCCACCTTGAAAAAGAAGAGGCTTCTGTACAGGTTCAAGATCAAACCTCTCGATGATTGAGGGAAAATCATCAGTAGTCTGAAAATGTTTGGATACCTGGAGGAAATTGAAGAGTAAGAAAATGTGCATGTCATCATTCATTCAATCCATAGTTCATCAATAATTTTAGTGGTGATCGTTCTATTTGCAAATTGGCTTTCTGTCTTCATTATATTACTATATGTCATCTGGACGGACATTCAAGCTAGTCTAAATTTGTTTTTATTTTCTGCTGATCAGCAATGCCAGGGGAGAGTGTAGCACATGGTTGCATTTGGAGTTGGATGTGAGATTCTATGTATTCCCTGGAATTTTCTTTTACTTTGGTGTAGAAACTTAACCAACTCATCTAAGGCCTGGTTGGGAGAAGTGTGATGTAAAGTTTCGTTCCTATATTGTGTACTTATTAATTGTGGATTTTTGTCTAATTTTTTCTTTCGTTCTGCTATCTGTATTTGAGCATTTTGAATCTCACTGTCATGTAATATAAGGGAGTAAATGAGAAATATGCTTCACCTTGTTGTTTGTTCTAAATATTCATTTTATTATTCTATTTGTGATTCATTATATATCTAAATGAATTTGAAAAAGTAAATGAATTGACAATTGATCAGTTTCAATTGAATAACGCAGAGGGTGTGATTGTTTTCTGATGGGAACCAGTAAATATGTAGATCAGTAGAGAATGAAACACAGTGGAACTTCTGATATTAATGATAAACGCAGCAAATACAGTGGAAAGATGTTGCTTCTTGCTTACAGGAATTGAAATAACAAACGAAACACAAATGAAAACCAGAACCTCCCTAGCTATCTGGGTGCGGCTACCCCCTCCCTTACAAGCAAATACTCTCCATACCCTTTGATACAGCCTACTTCCCTTTTGTGAGATGTTAGACTACGTGTAGCCTGCCCTCCCTCACTCCCATGCCCAACAACGCAACAAATCCCCTACAATAGTGCCCTTCCTCACTCCCATGCGTAACAACACAACAAATCCCCTAGAATAGTGGATCACCTGCCATGGGTGCTACATGGCAAGTACCCCTTTTGCCTGTCCCTTTTCTGGAATAGGCTTATTTATTGGGGGCATCATTATCCCTATAAATCAATATTTGTCTTAATATTTTTAAAATTTTTAAATTTTTATGGGTTTTATTTTAAAATTATGCCACTTTGAGTTTTCTTTTATGTTATTTATAGGAATGATCAAGAGAGCCTTAAAGTATCTTATTTCTACAAAAAAAAAAATCCAAAACTACGTCATTTTGGGATAACTTATTGAAGTCCTAACTTCACTAAAAGGTGTTGCTCACAATCAGCTATCTATCTTTCCATACCCTCACTTTCATCCATCTCGTCCCTTTCCTCTCTTCGCGCCTGCAGCCACTCGAGCCATCATCCATCCACTTCGCCACCATCGGCCACCATTTGTCCATCGTTCGGACACCACGAAGACACCACCTTTGGCCAGTAGCAACAAGAATCATCCCTTCTTGTTGAAGCTAGTTGAAGCCATCATCACGCCATTCTTATTGCAGGGGAATAAATTTTCATATTCTATTTTCATTTTATTTTCGTTTTGTTTCTATTTTGTGATTTTGCAGTACATTTGGGATTTTTGTAGTTAAGTTTATTGGGTTAAATTTAATTATGAGATGCTGAATATATTGTGGATGTTTAGTTTAGCTACTAAGAAGGTATTGAATATTTTGGTGGATCATTTTTAATGCAAGCTTGAGATTATTTTTTGTTCATTGTTCTTATTACTCTTTGTTTATAAATTGTGGATTGGCCATATATTATTTGTTGTTGAAGTGGATATTTGAGAATGAAGTGTTAGACATATCATTTGCACTTGATTGAGCTCTCTTAAACAAGAGTTTGAATTAATTATCTGGTTTGATTTATTTTAGATAGTTGTGTGTTTTTCCTTGTGCTAAATCCAATTAACTAAATAATTATATGAATCAAAGAAATTAATTAGTTAAGTGTAAGTGATAGCTAACTGTGATCATCTGAGTTCTCTAGCCTTAGTGAAAAAATCAATAATCTCAACTTATGAATCTTTGTTTAGTTCACCTAATATTTCACTACAGGAATTGTTAGCTACCTAAACCCCCCTTAATTTCCATAGGATTTAATTCAATTTCATTTAGTTATTTTTGCATTCTTCTAGCTTGGTAAGTTTAGTTAATTAATTTTGAGCTATCGTTAGAACTTTGTTAGAATATTTAGGATTTTATTTTGGGTTTGGTAAATTAATTTAGTTTTTAAGAAAATAATTAAGAATTTGGACCACTGTTAATTCCTTGTGAGATTGACCTCAAGATAAACTTATTACTACACCATTTTTGATTCGTGCATATGCGAGCATTTTAAATTTGCACATCAAGTTTTTAGCATCATTACTGGGGAATTAGCATTTAAATGTTTAATTGTTTTCTTTGGTGCTAAATTATTGTTGTGTGTGTTTTGTTCTTTACTTTTACTTTTTAAGTGTTTTTATTTTATTTTTGGTGGCTTGATTTCTTTGTTTCTCTTTGGTGCATGCAAGGAAAAAGATCCCAAAAGAGAGAACTTGTGCCTCTATCAGACAACAGCCAACGGGTCGCTGAGAATTTGAGGAACTCGACAACAACTAACTATTTGTTGGGAATATGTTGCCTTGGAAAGCAAGTTATATTTTCCAATTTAATGTAAATACATTTTAATATTAATAAATAAAGAGTTTATTTATGTAAGTTTTATTTTCTAGCTATCAAGGTTCTTAGATTGTAATAAACCAAGATACATTTGCATAAGAGATGTGCAAAAGGATATATGTATCTTTGGATGAATTTAAAACAATATTCACAGTCACTTAATAGAGCTTGTCACTCTATTCAAATAAGACTGTAGTGTCCGGATTACCTCCATAGAAAGAATGAGATTCTTTTATAAGGGAATGATGAATCTCAAATTATTGAAGTAATAGACTTTAGGTAATGACACTATTAAATGAATTGGAATCAAGTGAGATATCAAGTTCAGGTTAATATCGTTACTTTGAATTTGAACTCACACGCATTGCAATCGATAGTGGTAGAACCGAAATCCTAATGAATTATGAGCTCATGTCCATGACTATTATGGTCTTTGATATACTATGGATACGACCATTGTATGACATTGGTCAAGACTCTGTATGTAGCGATTATAGTGAAAGTGAACATCCAGGAACATAAATTTAAAATATTGAGACCAAGGGACAAAATTGACATAAGGAGTAAAACGATAATTTTATCTTGTATCAATGGATGGCTACGAGCGTTTACAAACATTAAGTTTGCAAATTAGATAAATCAATGTTCAACATTGACTTTTCATAATTTAGAAATTATCAAGAGTGCAATCATGAGCCTTTGGTGAAATAACTACATGATTAATAAAATTGAATTATCTTAATGAGATTAAAATAATCCCAAATATTGGAGCTTGAAATTCCTATGTCCAAACGAATTTCCCACCTAGCTTTGGAGAATTCAATCCACATTAAGTTGGAGTAGATTTAAGATGAAATTAATTGATAACATTTTAGCTAATGTCTTTATTAAGACAAGAGTTGTCTTAACTTCGAAAAAGAGTTATTTTAGGACAAATGTTGTCTTAATTATGCTTGTAAATGTGAGAAACACTTTTGTCACCGAAGAGACAAAAATAATTCTCATATTAGTTGTCTAATTTAAACAAGTGTTGTTTTAATTATACAATAGAATTTTAAGACAAATGTTTATCTTAATTAAGACAAGTGTGTCTCAATTTAGACAACCTTTATCTTAGTAAATATTTTTAGTTTAACTACTTTAAATTAATATTTGAAATTTTCAAATATTTAATTTGAAGAAGTTGATTGAAATAAAATTAAATCCCCATTTAATGAGGAATTTTGGCTATAGCATTTTATTAGGATAAAATTATTATTTATCCTTAATATTGTTGCAAAGTTTGAAATGTTCAAACTTGTGAAACAACCTCTTCCCCATGTGATGGAGAGATGTATGGCCAAAGGAGGAGAATTAGTCTTTGACATGGTCAAATATATTACCTCATAATTATCCTAATTATATAAGTAAATAAAGGTTGAAAATTAAAAGAGTTTTAATTTCTTAAGTAACTTACATTCACTAGGAAGCTAACTAATTCAAAGGAATTTAATTAAGAAAAATCCATTTATTTGAATTTTTTAATTCAAGCATGACCAATTAGAAAGCCACACATATTTTATTTAATTATTAAATAAAATATGTTATTATTAAAATTAATAATATGATTATTAATTGATAAATCATTAAATAATTTGATTATTTAATATTCCCATTAGTAGGCATGTAAATCTCTAATGGTTAGGGATTGAGTTTTTAAATTATACTCAAATGCTCTCATATGACCTATGATTAGCATACTATATATATGTGTTGCATCTAATTGTTTATCCTAAGTGTTTACTGTACAAGCATATGTTTTTAAAATTTTTGAAACATTCAAGCTTGTAAACAAGCGGAAACAAAATATATAGGCAGATAACTCACGACTAGAAAGAGAAGTAAAATAGATAAGAATTTTACGTACTAGTTACTTTAATCATGTAACATACTTCCCAACCAAGTGTACTGACCGCCTATTCTTTGGAAGCACCAATCACGGAACCTACAATGAATATGTTAAGTGATTGGAATAAAGCAAAAGATAAAAGAAAGTAATTGATAGCTTTCAAAGTAAATTAGAAAGTCTCCCTTTCCCTTCAAGTATGGCATGTTCAAATATATGAAGGGACTCAAATAAAATTCACTTTTGCTCTTAGTATTTTTCTCTAAAAAAACTTGAGGCACTCTTAATATGTTTTTCCTCTCAAGAATTCGGCTACTAGGAGAAGGAGGGTTAGATTATACTACCCTAACCCTAGATTATGTGAGAGCATTTAAGTATAATTCAAAAATTCAATTCCTAACCATTAGGGATTCACACACATACTAATAGGGAATATTAGATAATCAAATCATTTAATGATTTATCAATTAATAATCATATCATTAATTTTGATAATAACATATTTTATTTAACAATTAAATAAAACATGTGTGACTTTCTAATTGGTCATGCTTAAATTAAAAATTCAATAAATGAATTTTGCTTAATTAAATCCCTTTGAATTAGTTAGTTTTCTATTGAATGTAGGTTATGTAAGAAGTTAAAACTCTTTTAATTTCTTACCTTTATTCACTTAGATAATTAGGATAATTAGGAGTGGATATATTTGACTATGTCAAAGACCAATTCCCCTCCTTTGGCTGTACACCTCTCCATCACATAGAGAGGAGGTTATTTCAAAAGTTTGAACAATTCAAACTTTGCAATAACATTAGGATAAATAAATAATTAAATTTATTTTATCATAATAAAATTTTATAGCCAAAATTCTTAATTAAATGAGAATTTAAATTTTATTTTCTTCAACTTCTTTAAATTAAATAATTTGAACAATTCAAATATTAATTAAAAGTAGTTAGAAAACTAGTTAATAAGATAAAGGTTGTTTAAATTTAGACAACACTTATCTTAATTAAGATAAACATTTAATTTAGACAACTAATGTAAGAATTATTTTTGTCTTTTTAGTGACAAAATGTTTCTCACATGCTTAGAACAACATTTATCATAAAATAATTTCTTATCTAAATTAAGACAACTCTTGTCTTAATTAAGACATCAGTTGAAATGCTATCAATTAATTTCATCTTAATTTTCTTCCAACTTAATGTGGATTAAATTCTCTAAAGCTAGGTGGAGATCCGTTTAGACATAAGAATTTCATGCTCCAATAAACTTAGGATTATTTTAATCTCACTAAGATAATCCAAGTTTATTAATCATGAAGTCATTTCACCAAAGACTCATGATTGTACTCTTGATAATTCCTAAAATTACGAGAAGTTAATGTTGAACATTGATTTGTCTAATTTGCAAACTTAGTGTTTATGAACCTTCGTATCCATCAATTGACACAAGGTAAAATTATCGGTTTACCCCTTATGCCAAATTTATCTTGAAATGATGAGTAGCTAATTCACCATTTCACCAGGCCCATATATGTCATTTGTCTTCCTAAAATCACCTGATGTCAACTACTTCAATGATTTGAGATTCATCATTCCCTTGGAAAAGAATCTAATTCTTTCAATGGAGGTAATCTGAACACTACAGTCTTAATTGAATAGAGTGACAATCTCTAGTCAATAACTGTGAATGGTATTTTAGGCTCAACCAAAGATACATATCTCCTTTTGCATAACCCTTATGCAAATGCATTTTAGTTTATTAGAATCTAGGAACCTTGCCAGCTAGAAAACAAAGTTTACATAAATAAATTCTTTATTTATTAATATTAAAATATATTTACATTAAATTGGGGAAAATACAACTTGCTTTTCAGGGTAACTTATTCCCAACGATTTGCAACATCTCCCTCTTGTTGCTGTACAAGTGAATGTTTGAGAAAGAGAAAAAGTGAATTTTTTGGTGTGTTGCTGTCACAACGTGACGGATGGGGAATATACCATCGTCGTGACCCTAATGGCGATAAAAGGGAAAATACAGAGATGAAGATTGGAGTCGCCACCAATTAATTATAAGGATAATTGGGATCCTTTAAAAATCCAAAAACTGGCCCTTGAAACCAGAG
>JASKGM010027954.1:0-26759 GCA_034509205.1 Ceratonia siliqua | reverse complement strand
TTGCTACAGTATTTCGGGATACTTCTGAAGAACACCCGTGAGGGTTTCTTGCTGAACCACTTGCGTTTGCAAGTGCACTGGAAGGTAGGCTTCTTGCGTTTGCAGAAGCAGGATTTCCGCTGACTACTCTGTACCAGTATTATTTGTTGATCCTTATAGGTTTATCTAAACGGAAGAATATTGTATATATTTCATTGACTGGATATAATTATAATTTATCATACCTACCCATAATTCCATAAATAACTCTTAGAAGGGAAAAAAACCCTCCCAAACACAATTATGGACCAAAGTTGGGTATTTAAATTATTATAGTATCCTATCTAATTGGTAATATTATCCATTATTATATGAATTTAAGGGTTCTCATTATCTAAAACTATAGTATTATAAAATTTAAGAATTTGAAGAGGGATTTTGACTAAAATGAGAGAGGTGGGGTGTACAAATGTTGTGTCCGAAAATCTGGAATCAGATGGTCAATCATGCGCAAATAATCGTTTAATAATAATAATAATAATAATATCTATAAACATATAGAGGGTTGCCTTTTGTTTTATGGTCCCATCGCCCATGTCATTATTGTATTTCGTAGCCCCTCATCTTTGTAATCCTTCTCTCTTATGACTTGTAAATATATATAAACATTTGTTTTTGGTTTCATGTCATTAACATCAACACATATTTTACTAAGTGTAATTTGATAATTTACATGACATTTTAAATTCAATCATTTGTGCCCCTCATGTATTAAAAAAAGTAACAAGAGTGTGAAAAAGAGTATACCACTAACTTTTTCCAATAAAATAAACTCAAAGTATAAAGAATAAAAAACATTCTTTCTCTATATATATAGTCAACACAAAATTTTGTTTAAATACCATGCAATTTATTTTTTTTCGGAAAAACAAGAATTTGGAAATTTTCTTGTAAAAGAAGATACAAAATAGAAATTAATAGTTATTAGATAAAAATAAAGAAACGTATAATTACGAACTAGCCCAAGTAATAACAATTAGGGGTAGTCACTCTCCTAAAAAAAATCTTATATATGTATGTATATGTGAAATAATTATTTTTTTAAAAAAATTTTATGCTACCATCCTTATCCTTTTAGATTTTATATGCACATTATTTTCCTCTCTTTATTCTTTTTTTGATTATAATTGTTCACTACGTGGGCATAAGGTAATTTGTGACAATAGGGTGCACCTATAGCACATCTTGATAATTTTCTCATAAAAATATATTCACTTAAATATAAAATAAATCTCATCTAACATTAATAATATTATTAAAATTTTGTGGTTGGCTAAATAATTCGTTCAAAGTGAACTCTTTTAGGAAAATTACTAGGTGGACCACCACGTCATCTATGAACCATTTTCATCTTTTTGGTGAGTGTGTTCTATGGATAACATGGTGGACATGCAAGAATTTTTTATTTTTTTAAAATAAAATACTTCAGTCTCTCTTTATTTTTTAATTTTATACTCAAATAAACTCTATTTATAAAAATTACAAAACGTCTCTTATATTTTCAATATACAAAACACATAATTCCAATTTCAAAAATATTCTATCATATTTTTTGAAAACATGAGTTAGTAATCATAATATTTTGTATGAAATTTAATTTAATTTCATATAACCTTATTTAACATGAGTTAATATATAAATCTTTAATTATTAGATTAACTGTAACTGTCGTTGCACCTTTTTTAAAAGTTATTAGGTATGATTTATTAGTAGTTAATAGGAGGAAGTTTTAGGTTCAATTTGGTTATGTAAAAAAATTAAATATAGAAAAAAAAATAACTGCCTTAATAACGAACGAATCAACAGTTAGTAGAGAGAGTTGTCCGGGTGAGTAGTATTATTCATGCAAATTTGTGGTTGACGAGCCAATCCAAGTTGATACAGTTGTAAGTGTAGAGGACAAAAGACGTCGTTTTTGTATCTCCTAGCATGTTCTCTCTCTCTCTTGCTGGGCTATGTTTTCTATAATTCTCGTTTCCCTGAAACATAGCAAATCCACATCCGAAAGAATTTCTGAATCGCAATAGTGCATTGCTTCCTTTGCCATTTTCTATATCATCTACGGCTTTCTCCAAGTAAGCATTCTTTTCAGCCGAGCAATTCCCCCCGTGCTGTACCTCCATTCTGCATTGTTTTTCTGTGTAATTTATATCATTTCCTAGCTCAGAGTGATCCCATTTCTGGATTCACCTTTTTAATCACGAAAAGGGCATTACTTTTATGAGAATGTGGTCGTCAATGATATTCTATTCTAATGTGAAAACAGTTGAATGTTGCGCATCCTATTATTTGAGAACATCTCGGATCAACCATTATGTAATTACTGCCTTATAATTACTAATTTATGTTAAAGTTGGCTTCAATTTTTATTACTTTTCATATTGAATTTGTTCGCATGGTTTCTCTTTTTCGTTGACAGTGTATTAAACTTTTTCCCCATTATGGAATGTATTTGGTTGGGCTGAAAATGGGCAGGTGGAAAAAATTGGAATGAAAATCACTTTACACTTGCCTAGTAGAACAAATATGTTGAAAGTGAATTGCAACCCATTTTCATTCAATGACTACAATTTTTGGCCTATCCTCTCATAGCATGAAAGTGAGGTGAGAATGAGGGAAGGGTTGTCCTAATTATTAATTTATGATTTTCTCATCATATTTTCCATCTACCCTAATTTCCACTCTCTACAAAGCACCGACGAGTGAAAATCAAAACCTTTCCATCCCACTCCATTTTCATTCCCCTCTTTATTTTACTCATTCTCTCTACAAACCATAGCCCTAGTTTGGGTGCTAAATTTCCAGGAATATCTTTCAAATATGTGTGCTTTGAATTTGATATAGTAGTTTTCTTTTTTCTTTTTGGAAAATTCCTTCTGTGGATATCCTGCTCTGCATTTTGTAATATTTTGCCATCTGATGTCTCAGGAGGGTTAATCCATGCATGTATATCACTCGAAAAATATTTGAATTGTCACTTCAACAATGAGAGAGATTCGTAAGGATCAGAAATGTAGTTCACCAAGAACGCCTCGGCAAAGAAGACGCTCAAATGAGGTTGGTGTGGTCTCCTAATTGACATGTGCAAGGCTTGTGCTTAGGGACGTCATAACTTAATACAATTTCATGAAAATCTACTTTGAACGTGCACTGTCGTGCAGTAACAATAACTATGATATAACTACAAGAATAATACCTGGTATCTAGATTCTAATAATTTTAAAAGCTATAAGAGTTTGTTAATTTACTAAAATATGCTTCCCTCATCTGCACTTTTTTACCTATCTATGTGTAATTCACTTTTGAATGTATAATTTTATTAACCAGTTATTCACTCCTCCAGGAATGAAGAATGGTTTTTTATTGGTTTGTAAGAGAGTGAAAACCTTGTGATTTATTTGGAAAACTATATTGCCAACGTTTCTTTATAAATTGATTCATTTGGTTAATACCTATAGTTAATCTTGCAACTGACATCTACATATAGTTGATGAAATCACTTCTCTTGTACATATCAAATTGGATTTTTTTGGTTGGGGGGGGGGGGGGTGTATAAAAGAAAGGTATTTTCTATTTTGGAGAATTCAGAAACTGATGCTTATTGGTGACAGTTTCCTCCCGATATTACCAAATCAGATGGAAGCCTTTTACTTGTCAATGATCAATACAAATACAGATCAATGTGGATCCGTGCATGCTCATCTCTTTGGATGCTTTTGGGTGTTTCAATTATGATATATTTGGGTCATCTTTACATCTGCGCCATGGTTGTTATTATCCAAATATTTATGGCAAGTGAGCTCTTCAATCTACTTAGAATAGCTCATCAAGATAAACGTCTCCCTAGATTTAGGCTCATGAACTGGTAAGCATTCATGCTACTTCAATTTTAAAATGACCATTCGCATATGACAACATTAACATAATGCACAGAGATGGGATTCTGAATACAAATTCCAGGCATTTTTTCTTCACAGCAATGCTATTCGTGTATGGCCGAATTCTCAGCCAACAGCTTGTAAAAACAGTGACCTCAGATAAATTCTTCTATAGACTTGTGAGCAGCCTGATCAAGTATCAGATGGTTATATGTTATTTCTTATACATCGCAGGTTAGTACTTTCAAATGTTTCATTCATGAAATATTGATGTCACAGGCATATTATCCCACCCTACTTACGGTGAACCAAGGCTGCATATGAGAGGAAATATAAATGACTCTGTGTGTTCATTAAAAATACCCTATGGGTCCTGTTATTACTGGATACATGCATCCCTCATAAATCTAAGTCAATTCAGTTTTATAGCTTAATTCTGTTATCTGATATCCATTTATTCTGGTCTGCTGTTTCAAATGTCTGCCACCCTAATCTTGAAAGATCATCCTTTTTCATCTGTATTGATATTATCAGGTTTCGTGTGGTTTATTCTTTCATTAAAGAAGAGGATGTACAAGTATCAATTTGGCCAGTATGCATGGACGCACATGATACTTATTGTGGTGTTTACCCAGTCTGCATTTACTGTAGCCAATATATTTGAAGGGATGTTCTGGTATAATGACTTCTTGATGGCGAAATCTATATTCTATGACTCCTTCATTTAATAATTTTATTACATATTCTATGTGATTTTAGTTAATTTTATAAACTCTTTCTCAAATATGAAAAGGATACTGATTACTTAGCAAGAGATAGTCTACTACTTAACTTTTTTATAAATTTTACCAACTGTTCTTTGATAGCTACATCTTGCTACACAACTTTTTCTCTGCCATCTTTCTCTGAGCTTTTCTTCTTTCAAAATGTTAACTTTGGTATTGCCGTGAATTAGAGAAGGGGGTATTAGATTTTAATATATGAATATATGGTGTTTTCAAATTAACTATGCAGGAGATAAGAAGGAAATAAAAAAACAAAGGAAGAAAAAGGACTATCTAAAATCAGCGGTCACAGGAGTCATATTATATTGATTTTTTCCCTAACAGTGTTTCCTGTATAATCATTGTTGCTTTCTTTCTGAAGAAATTCCTAATAATTCTATGACTAATACTACTTTGTTATTATTAATTTTTACATTTTCCATGTACTTAAAGATTTTATATATTTATTATCCTTTTATAGTTTACAATCTAAAATTTTAATATCATTATGAAGGTTTCTCTTCCCTGCATTACTTATTGTTACCAATGATGTTGCTGCGTATTTCTTTGGTTTCTTTTTTGGGAGAACCCCTCTGATCAAGTTATCTCCAAAGAAAACATGGGAGGGATTCATTGGAGCATCTATTGCCACTATGATTGCTTCATTTACGGTAAGCATCATTTACTTAATGAAACAATGATGCACCAGAAATAAAACTGTTTTGGTTCCATTCTGAAAGATCAAAACTTGTGAACTATCACAGAAGTTGGTCCCGTACTTACTAACTGGTGTCTGATTAATATATCACAAGTTGGGTGAGCTCATGATGCTTAGAGCAGATGAGGATAAATAATGTCAATTTGGAAATGGTAGAATTATTGTTTATTTATATTCCTTTAACGGGACCTCTAAATTCTAATTAGGAGGAGTAGTGAAATTTAGAGACGTTCAGAGTTATGGAACTGTGTTTACCATGTCAGATTTACCACTACCCCTCCTCTCCCCAGCCAAGCAAGGCGCCCCAAGTAGATATCTTCCTTCTACTCAAGCATGCCCTTGATCTTCACAGACTTGTATCCTTGAAGCTTCTTTCGGTATTACAACAAACAATAAAATACATGGTTCAATTGATCAATAAGGATAGTTGCATGATCACTGTTGTAAAGCTTCAATAATTAATGCATAAGTTGTAACATGAATTTAGCTGTCATTCTTAACTTCTGACCTTTCTAGATTGAGCTTAGTGATCTAGTGATTGCCAATGCATGCTGATTTCTTATAAGTATTGAATCGGCAGGAAAGAAAGTTAGAACTGTCATCTTGATACTCATATGCATTTTGTGCCGCTCAGGAAGTTCAACTAAATTTGATCATGAAGCTATATCCTCTGTCTATGTTTAGTCACTCTTTTTTTAATCCATAACAGCTGTTTTCATTCAGGAGAGGTGTTGATGCACTTTAATTAGGAACTACTATCTCAGAAAACTTTCAAGAGTTCATCTTGTTTGAATTTTCTTTGTCAGAGTTAGCTCTTCCAGCCAAGACATAATCTCTCGTGTATCTCACTATTTCTTCTTTACAGTTTGATTTTAAGGCAACCTTTGGTATCATATAATTTTCTGAAAGGAAGCGAAATGCCTGTTTTGACGTTAAAGAATTCATATTGTGATTTCCTCTGAAATTACCCTCTATTTCAACTTTTTTCCTTCTTACCCTTGCATACAAGATTTCTTATAATTTCACCCCTGTAATAATCATGAAAAATTTCTGCTTTTTTTGAAACTTATATTGCAGGATCTATGCATATCAGCGTGGTCTTTTACTTTTTTTTAAGCCTCAAATACTATCTAAATATATCCTCTCTTTTTGTGCTGGAAATTTAAAGTTATCTGCTTAGTAGGGTTTTTTGTCACATAAGTTACAGAGTTGAAATTAGTACCAAGGAATTTTGGGCACTACATGTTGGTCCGTGCCTCCCTCACCCTTCCCCTCCCCTTGTGTGTATTCAGCAAACTCAATTAGTCCAACTATTTGAAATTTCCTTTTCATCACAATGACAGCCTAAGATATTGAAGGGTCATCAACATGATGATTTTACCATTATTTGTGCAGTTTGCAAACATCTTGGGCCGCTTCCAGTGGATAACATGTCCAAGGAAGGTAACAATCTTGATTGAGTACAGTCATCCAAATCCAAAGAGATATATAAGTACTGTCCTAGTGATGCTCACCTGGTGGAATAAATGCAGGATTTGTCGACTGGTTGGCTTCAGTGTGACCCTGGCCCACTTTTCAAGCCGGAGTACTACCCCTTACCAGGATTGATTTCTCATTTGGTAAGTGAGAAATCTTGAAATTTAGCAGTTACTTAATAAGGTTGGTTAGTAGATTGATCAGTATAGTGGGATTGATCAGGATATTGGATATCTTGTAGGTACTACACATCCATGTAAATTTTGGAAGCTTGACTATTCTATATGTGAAACAAACTTACCAATAAAATTATAAGGAAAAAAGAGAATATAAAACAGATGACATCATATCTGTCACTGGATTTTAGAGTGCAAATATTTGCATCATTAGCACTAAAGTTGTTCAACTTAGTTGAGTAACTTAGTTGAGTATCTGAACGAACTTATTTTTCCTGAACAGATTGTTCTCGAACTAGGCTTTTCTATCAAAAGAAGAGAAAAGAAGTATCCTATACTAATCATATTTTGATTTGCATAATCATGGAAATGAAGCAATTTTTTGAAATAGTTTTATCTAGGTTTTGGTTGATAAATTTTACACCACTAACCAAACCAAACTTAGTCCTTCTGTTACTCAGCTCAGTTTTCTATATGCAGCCTTGGTCAAAGTCTTATAAAAAAATACTAAACCTGACTGATTTTCTTTCCCCAGTCAACATTGCAACCATAAATGTATTAAACCCTTACTACGAAAACTACCAAACCAAATATGTTTAGAGCTGATAATTATAGGCACTGCATCATTGAGACTTATTCTATCAAGAAAAAGAATTGTATAGATCCTTGTAAGAATGCTTTGTAGTATGGATCCTTGTATAGTCATGCACCAAAAAACATTTATTGAAAAATTCATTTTAACACTTGATTGATTCATGCTCAAATGTTTAGTACTCGTATTATTTAATATTTCTCAGAAAGATTATGAATTTAAAGATAACTTTTTTCCTTGCAAAATCTTGTAGTTTCCTTGGAAAGAGATAGCAATTTTGCCAGTACAGTGGCATGCTGTATGGCTGGGACTATTTGCGTCCATCATAGCACCATTTGGAGGATTTTTTGCTAGTGGTTTTAAAAGAGCTTTTAAAATCAAGGTGCATTTTTGCTCTTTTGTGGCAAGTTATTTTGCAACCATCTCTGTATCCCTTATTCTCCTTTAACAATACAGGACTTCGGTGATAGTATACCTGGACATGGTGGATTCACCGACAGAATGGACTGCCAGGTAAGCACATAGATAAAAAAAATAGGTACAAGATTAATCCTTGGTTTCTACCTAAATAGGAAAAACTTTGTTATAGAATACAACATTTATTTTAGTTTTCGTGTCACTACTATGGTATTACGGTAATTGTGGTACATTTGCTATGATCTTGCTCTATGTGCTTGTCTGTATTTTATCTCTGTTTTTCCCTATTCTTGCACATTGTTAATTGAGTTAGTATCTGATGAACTTTCCATGGTTTGATGTGCATGGTTGGGTAAAACTAAATCTCTCTTTTTCTTCCTCTTCTTTTTCCCACTAAATTGAATAGTTGAAGAATTTATGCTTACTTTAAGGGTGTTCAAATATCAAAGGCAGTTGCTTATTGAATATACCCTGCTAGACATGTTCACTAAATTTCCTTTGTATTTTCATGCGTGTGTTTTGCTAAACTTGTAGTAAGAGATTATGAAAATGGTTAGCACTAGAAGAACTCCAGTTCTACCATGCTGTAGACAAGTTAAGGGAATAGACTAACCATTGTTGAACCTACAGATAAGCCAAAATGACGCAGAACGAACTTATTCCACTGGAATACATCTATAAACTTCCTTTTTTTTTTGGTACTTCAAATTTATTTTACCCCAAAGCTACTTAAACCTTCTTCATATTTAATATTTGGCTTCATTATAAGCATTATCCAAATAGTTTGATTCATCAAAATAATTTTGATTCATAATTATTCAACACTGTTGGGTGTTGGCCAATATTTGAAATCTCCAGTTCTTTGTAAATTCTTTGCACTTGACCACCAAACAACCTTCTATTTTCTTTTTCTTTTCTTTATAGTAATTGGTACATAAACAATTAATTGTATGACAAAATTATATGTGCTAATTGATAAGTAAAGCATCAAAATATCTTGTGCTATTTTGAGAATCTTGTATTTTACACTGTATAGTGATGCATATTTTCAGATGGTAATGGCTGTTTTTGTCTACATCTACCATCAGTCATTTGTTTTTCCCCAAGACTATTCAGTTGAAATGTTCTTGGATCAGGTGAGCTTTTCATTCAAGTGATTGGTCATAACATTTTCAATCATGTATAAATTATAGGACCCTGTTTCCTTCTCCCCATTTTTTTCAGTTCAAATGCTGCATAAATCATCTAGGATAAACAGAAGGATATATGTTTCCTTCTTTGTGGTTCTTTATTACCCAGAAAGCAGATGGTGAAATGTTTTCTGGTGCGTCTTTTGCAATTATTTTTCTTTTCAATGGTGTAGATAATGAGGAACCTTTCTATTGAGGAGCAGCAGGCTCTTTATGGAAAGCTTGGGCAGATATTACATGAAAGGCATTTTATCCAGTCATAAATATTCCACTTTCTCCATTATATCCAGCATGCTTTCAGATGTTACATTAATGGATGTTGAGCCTCTTAAAACTACTGGTGGAGATTGGAGAAGTTGTCTGGTTTAGATTCAATCGTCGGGCATGTTTCGAACTTTATTTTACATAAAAATTTGTCAGATTTCAAGCTTGGACCCTTAAAAAATTGACAAAAGTCATACTTGTAAACTGACCCATGAACAAGTCTAGTCTAATTTATACCTCTCTTTCTATTAGATGAAGTACATTTAGCATAAAGAAGTGATGCTTGTATATTGCATTACTTCTTTTCTTGTATGACTTTACATAGAATCTTCTAGATGTTTTCCATAATGAGAAATTTCTTGGTGTTTTTTTGTGTATAAGTTTGTAAGAGTTTTGAGTATTATCATAATACAATCTAAAGAATATAAGTTGAATTGATAATTCAATTTAGGCCAATTCTATACTATCTCAGTGGTAGTAATACCGCGTGAGATAGTTTGGGGTGGCCTTACGTGTGGGGCTTACATTTTTTTCTCACGTGGTATTATTACTTTTGTGGTAATATAGCACACATCTTCAATTAATTCATTTCTTAATTATAAAAATATTAAAAAACTAATTTTATTTTATAATTATTGAATAACAAACATAGAAGACATACAAGTAAATGTAAAATAACCAATTTTATTTTATTTTAGTTGGATATTTTAATATTTTTTAAATGTTTTTCCTAAGCCCGCCAAACCTATGACATTTGTTAATAGCTTTCAATCTATAAAAATAAAAAAATAATTGAATATGAGATAAATCTAAATTCTCTCGTGTACATAAGAGATTTAATTATTATTGAAGGGTTGACATGGGATACGAGACACTGTAGTATTTTATTTTAGTTACAGTGCTCATGCCTCATTCAATGGCTCATACAATAATAAGATGATCTCAATTACTATGGTAGGATTGAAATATATTAGTAGAAGAACAACACTCTCGGATCAGGGATCTAAGAAATTATGGATTTAGTTGCTCTGAAGTTATTGAGAACTCAAAAGCCAAAGCCTTTTTTTTTTTCTGCAAAGAAAAGTAATATATCAATAGTTTATCATTGAAATCTCACTGTACAAACAGGTAATTCTACTTTTCCTTTCTCCAAATCAGAAATCAAGAATAGGTATTTTATTATTATTTTGGTACTAAAAAAATTGAAGAGGATGACAGATGGTTTCAGAATGGGCATATCACAATAAATAAATAAATGTTAGTCAACAAACATGATTTATGTCAACATAAATAAAATTGATTTGAAGAGTAGGTGAGAAATCTATTGCACTAATTAATAAAATGGTAAATTACTGTAACTTATGTCTAGCAATATAATATTTGATATTATTTTTTAAAATAAAACTCATATATTTTATAAATGTGTAAAAAAATTAATTTATTATTATTTTTCATTCATTGTTATAAATATATTGATATTTTTATATTTCTCTTCAATATCATTTAATTTTTTTAAAAAAATTATGATAATTTATCATTCAGAAAGCAATCCATCATTGTGGAGACAATAATATAAAATTTGGTTAAGGAACAAATACTCCAAGTAGAAAGTGCTTTTCCCCAGGTAGGCCATTTGCTTAAGATATTTGTGTCTGTACTCTGTACTATAATCTATACATAATATTGTATAAAAAAATTATTTCTGAATGTTTCATAACTATATTCTCGTTTGGTCTAAAATAAAATATCATTTTAAGATAACCAAAAAAAAAAAGTCTACAATACGCTCATATAACTTTCCATTTTTAGTTTTATAATTTGTGAAATTACAGTTTTAATTCTTTTAATCTTATTATGAATAATATAATTTAATAATTTTATTAAAATTAAAACTCTTTTATTTTATTTTGAGGGACTAAAACTATAATTTTAATAAAATTAAAAAATTATATTATTTAAAATAAAATTAAGCATCAATACTATAATTTTAATAAATTAAAAAAAATATAACTAAATCTTTCTCTATTATATAAAAAAGGTGATAGCAGAAAAACAAAATGAGTGATAGTTGAGAAATTCGAAAGTAAAATGGTAAGTCCACCAAAAATAAATTATTACGCGCTCTTATATTTGTTTGGTAATAAAACAGATATTAAGGTTTTTATAGATAAATACTTAAAATAACAAAACAATATATGTGGACAGTGTGGACCTCACATTTCTGGTTTAAATAATTAATGATATGATTATTTATTTTTATTATCATTTTATCATATATAATTTTTTTTATAAATATTCTTAAATATTATTTTATTTCCACTATGAGGATTCTTTAATTAATTCATTTATTCGAAAAAATACATTTGATTAATTTTAATATAAAATTAATTTTTTTAAATTTATAAAATTTAAAAAATATTATATTTTTAAATAATATCAGATAAAATTTAGTTTGTTATATCTTAAATAATTTTATAATAATATTTTAGAATAACAAAAAAAAACTTTATACAAAATTTTTAAAAAATATTTATCAGTATTTGAAAAAAATTATTTTAAATATTTTTGTTTGATAAAAATATTTATAATTTTTTTTTTACTACTTAAAATTTATGGATCGCTCATTGCTCATATGAAGTTAAATTCTGCCACGTATTGAAGAGGGTTTAAGGAAAAGGCTTATCTCTCCTTGTATAAGTTACATCAATGAAACAAAAAAATATAATTAATTAAAATAAAATAGCGTTAAGAAAAAAAAAAGTCAAATTGAAATCAAAATCATGTACACTATTTATAAAAAAATTGTACATTAATCTGCTTCAGAATAGTTCGTTGTCAGTTCAAGCAGGAGCAGTCTCAGTCGCAGAGCCAGAACCAGAGCCAGAGCTGCAGCTGTCAGCTGTCCACCAGTTCGTGTCAACCTTATATTATCAAAGTGACCCAGCGAAACCCTTCGCCGATAAACCGGCAGCACAAAAATGGAGGCGGTGGGGTCAAGGTTGGGCCGAGCATCGTCCCGGTACGGCACACCCACGGTCTTCAGTGGCCCTGTCAGGAAGTGGAAGAAGAAGTGGGTCCACGTATCTCCACCCACCTTCAGCAACCATAACTCTCAGTCCAACACCAACGGCCCCAACAACAACGGTGGTTCTCGCCTCCTTCTCTGCCGCTGGACCCCTGTTACAGCGCCGAGTACCACCGCTGCTGACCCCGACAATAGCCCCGGAAGCGTCTCCGACGAGCCTCCCAGAAGGAAGTTCCGCTACACTCCTGTAAGTAAATATACACTTTATGTATGTCTACCTCCCTGTATAATATATTCATTTAATTTGTTTATCAGAAAAACAATTTTTATTTTTATAATTTTATGATAAACAGTAATCTTTTGTGGGTTTGAGGCCTTTTCGGCAATTTTCTGAGATTATGCTTTTGAAAATAGTAACTGTAGATAGATTACGGGTTTTGAATTGTTGAAAGAGGAGAATGTTTGGACAAAATGATTTGTGCTTTTGGGTTATTGGATTTTTTGCGTATGGCACGAAATGGAATTTGGGTTAGTGTAAAGCTAGTTTCTTAACAACTTAGTACTTACCTTGACCTTGTTCTCAATCTTCATACTGGGTTAGGCGCTCCCTCCATGTCCCCTCTTTCTGGGGTCCGTGCCGCTTTTGGCATTAAAACCTTCTCTATGTTAGTTTGGGTCTTCTGGATAAAGCTTACGTTTCTATTAACTGATGAAGTTTACATTCTAGTTTTCAGTAGGACCAGGGTTTTTATCATAGCATTTGGGTCTGGTGCGGCAACTGGGTGGTTTATTGATATGATTTTAGGTCTATTCAATTGGAGTTGGTGAAGGAAGTAACTCTCACAAGTCTAGCAAGTTTTAATCTTTATTTACTACACGTAACAACTAGACAAAGGAGATTTATTACAAAGGGAAAATGAAAACAAGAAATAGACGGAAAATCTGGCAGTGCATTATCTTATGAGTTTCATTTTACTCCCTGTTTTGTATGCATCACAATTTTCATTAAATTGTTGTTTTCATTATGACTGAGGGTTGGTCAATTTCAACGTGCAGATTGCTGTGCTAGAAGAACAGAAGAAGGTGGTAGTAAGGAAGGCTGAATATGAACCCACAACTGAGACTGGCCAATCAACTGCTAGACCTACAAATGTGACTCGTGAGATGCATGGGATGCTGAACATGAATGGAATTTCGGAGGAGGAGACCCAGGTAAGGCAACTGAGTTCATCATTTCTGTCTTGAATGGTTTTGAACATTTCTGTGGTTTCGAAGTGGGCGTAGAACTTTATGTTCTCTAATTTTCATTTTTCCACTTGTTTTGGACTGCTCTTAGATTACCCATTTCTTATGATCAAGGACGTATTAGGCGATTGTCGTGTTCCATAATTATTTAATTTGTATAATACTGCAGCTGATTTTGGAATGTATGAGGTAATCATAATATTATTCAATGGAAATTGATATATTTTTTTGTTCAAAGACCTGCAAAGGGAGTCTTATATGTTATAACATTATGTTACTTATCCAAAATCTTGAGAATTTTGAATATCTGTTTTTTGGGCCTGGGGTAGAATTTTGATGGTTCTTAACCAGAATTGTGTAACTAGTGGCAAGATCAATGACTTTTATTGGCTTCTCTGTTCCTGGAACTATAAATCCTCTTTTCTGACCCTGTCTTTTTCAAGGAAAGACCTCTTTATGACTTCTCCGGCAGTGGATTTGCCAACTCTATTGCTCTTATATTGCCTTGAGTTCCTCTTAAAAATCTTGCTTTTCACCTGAGTGTTGAGAGTACAATCTCTATAAATTATTCCTTACTGATTGAAAAGGAATTTATCATCAAAGAACATCAGATAGAACCTCTATATAAGTGGAATTTATATATTGGAATAGGAATTGTTAGAATTTGGACGATTGAATACTAATGGTGGGAAATGGTCTTAAATGGTAAAGTAGGTTCATCTGCTTATTACAAGAGTTTCTTTGCTTACAAGTGAAGTAAATTGATTTTCTTATTTTATATGAAAATCTAGTTTCTCCTCAGTTATTGGCCTTGTTTGGAAGCAGGAAGCCAGGAAGCAATACAACAAGCATATAATCTGAAGAAGTTGAGGCAAAAGATTCTTCAAATGTAAAACACAGTTTAATTGGCATGGTTTCAAGAATTTGGTAGACTGAGTTTGTACAAGAATTTCTATAATAGTAGATATCATCTCTTTCTGGTAGCATAGTTTTCCCAACTATATATTGATAGAACTTCATTCAGAATAGTACATGGTCATATGAGGGATTTGAAAACGCCATTTAGAGAATGGAGTCCCTTGTTCATAGGGACAGATATAACGTTATAGATTACTGACATTGGTCTACATGTCAATTGGTGTGGCAGGAATCAAATACGAGTGAGTTGGAGCTTGGTTTAGGGTTCAAAGGTGACAATGGGGACAACAGCCAGAACGGTGATGATGAATTGAAAAGAACAAGTTCTAGTGGAAGGTCCATGAACTGAATCTTGGTGAATTTGGAAGATAGAATAGAAGATCAAGCTTTGTGGAAGGAAGTTTTTACTTGAAGATATAGTGAGTCAAATGTTTTATGACCTGTTGCTTTCTGACATCATGTAAGTAAGCAGAGTATTGTATATTTTGTACTTAACTAGCCTTAGTAGCATAGGATCAGTATTCAGTAACTAGTGATGGTCAGAATATGATGATCAGTTGTATTATATGCTAGATCATATTATTTTGAGGTTGCTAAGTAGCTTTAGCTGTAGTGCATAATATAAAATCTAAAGATTATTAAAACATCAGACATTATGTTGATGAAATTCTCACGGGAGGTCGGTCTATTAAAAATAAATAAATAAATTTAATTATAAATAGATATATTAAAATATTAGTAAATTTAACTTTTTGATTAAGTGAAATTTCATTAAGAATTTCCTCGTCTCACTTGTGCCCTCTAGGGCCTGTCAAAATAGCTGGAATGTGTATATTTGTATGAGAAATTTTTAAATAAATTTAATTTATAAAAAATATATAGATAAGTTAAATATATATAATATATAAGTTTTTATATACATATATTGTATTACATTATTAGGTGTATTTTAATTGAAGTGGAATCATTAATATATTGTACAGTTTAAATTTGATTTATTTTACCTCATCTAAAATGAACATATGATTTTTATTTATTGAGTATTGTAAGAATAACATAATTTGTACATAATTTGTATGTATATATATGTGTGCTTATTAATAATTGGTTTAATATATACATTTTTATAGACTAATTTTACCCAATAATATTTCTATTTGTATAATCTTTTGCTACAGTTCCATGACATAAGTCTACAAACCATTAAGGCATGCTCTTTTAAAAGTTAACTCATGAATTTTACAAAAGAGTTAATCATTCATCATCCTTCATTCAATTTTACTTCGTCATTTTACTATATGATTAGTGGCTAAAAATGTCTTTTACAAAATTTGAGACTTATCTTTTTGTAAGAAGACCATTCATCCTGGCCGGCACTAGACTAATGGCTTCAAACCAGTAGTAGCCTTTGCAGTGAAGGTTGAAATTAAATCCATATATAGGGTATTACAATGAAGGCTGCATAGTGCATAGAGGTCATTGATACTAGGGAGTGAGATTATATCTCATTTTTTATTTTAAAGATTATAATAAAATATTTATAAATCTTCTCTTATAAAACTTTTAAATTAAAATTATTCTTGAAATGATATCAAAAATTTCTATAATTAAGTGGTAAAGAATTCAATCTTCGCAATAGTATAATTTCCTCCTTCATTGTAATCAAATTAAGGCATGCACTAAAAGTGCTTGTCTAGAACTGCTGTTACCCCAAACAGAAAAGAGCTTATGATTCATCAAATTTTTTTTGTTGGTATAGCATAACTCATGATTCGAAAACATGCAAAAATTATAGCGGCCAAGACTCACTCAAGACTTCGCGCCTCCACCTAAAACAACCAGCATTAATTCAACATGGCAAACTTTTTACAATGACTGGTGTTTGTTCTTAAAAATTATGAGGGTAATAGAAAACTGAAGCAAAGCATAACAGATTCCTAAAGCTCGTGTATGATAGAGACAGAGAGAAATGGTGGTAAAGGCTCTCGGCAATGTAGAGGTCCACCCTACCAAATAGCTTCCTATAATGAATCTGCATAGCTCAAAACAGCATTGATACAACCAAAATCTCAACCATCTTACGGCATCTGGTTATTAAAAAATAATGGAAATCTAGATATACGATTGGGAGAAAAGAATAGTCTGACGTGGTGGAAAAAGTATAGGCCTGGAAAAGAGAGAACTATTCTCCAGGAGAAGCAGATCATTATGCTTCTGAAGGTACATAAATAGTCTTTCCATAAAACGGAAAACTTCGGATCGTATCCAACAACAGCCCACTCAGCCATTTCTGTACTTTTTGAGAGCCCTCATCAGCTGCCATAATCATTCTAGGTTGCATTGTCAATCCTCCACTGCTTGGGTTACACCAACTTCTGCTGGACGAATAATACGATCGTAAAGCATATATCCTGCCTGTAAACATAACCATAGGCAGACTTTTTATTTATGTTCCAATCTCCTATATGAACCACTGAACAAATTCAAGAAACCACATTTATTCTATCATAAAAGAAACACAACCTCCTATGGAAAAAGAATTTTAAAAAGGACAAAAGAAAGAAAGAAAGATTGAAAGCACATATCCTGCCTGCAAGCATAACCGTAGGAAAGATTTAATTCATGTTCTCAATCTCCTAAGTGAACCACTGAACAAAACCCAGAATAAGACCAGATTCATTCCATCATTCAACGAAATAGCACCTCCAATGGAAAAAGAATTTAAAAAGCAAAATCCCTTTGACAAACAATTATGAATGGAAATGAACAGCCTTTGATATAACAAGAAATTGGTCATAAATAGATACTCAGATCAACCTAGAAAGGTTATGTAAATTACCTTTAGAACAGCTGCAACAGTGCCTGGAGGCTTGGAACCATCAGGGATTTGGAAGATAGCATTATGCCTGTGTGGATCAAATGGCTCATTTGTAGGATCAAATTTTTCTACACCAAACTTTTTAAGTACCTGAAAGCAGCAGCAGTTGTCAGCCTTAGAAAAAAAGGCTGAAGCACTTTTACTGTCCCTGGAAGCACATTATTTCATTCCCATAATGATGCAAAACACAAGTAGCAAAAACTTTCATAATAAGCTTATAACCTAAATTTGAAAAGGATTTTGTGGATCTGGTAATTTCTTAAAAGGAACATTTTAGCAAGAGGATTAGGGAAAAAAAATTGACAAAAGCTTAACCATATATATGACTCGTAAATAAGTTTGAATGGCAGATAAGCTTTGATTATTGCAACTAAACAGTAACTACATAAAGTATAACATTCTACCTCCCCTAGTTGTTTCTCAGTCATTTCAACACCTTCCAGAAGCGTTTTCAGAAGTGGTACTGCCCCAGTAGAGTCCTTAGATGCATCAATTTTTGAAAAACTGTCCTTTACAACTGAGGAAGCTCTTCCCAAATTGTCCGCAACATCTAGTAAACTCTTTGCAAAATTCTACAGCACATTTGATGCCATTCAGCAGAAAGTTAAAGAGGAAATAATTTGGGAGCAAGGGCTAGCACAAAAACAAAGGCCAAAACTTAGACCTGAATAGCAAATTTTTTTGAATTTTCTGCCTCACGTCTAGTCCTGTCCATGACATTCTCCATCTCTGCATAAGTACGTAGAACTTTATCCTGCATATTCTCAATCTCTTTGTGCTTCAACTTCAGAAGTTGTTCCTTCTGAGCTAAAAGTTTCACTAAATCATCCCTGGATAGATCATATTCGCTCTCTGAATCTGAATCTGAATCAGAATCAGAAAATGCAGTTCGTTTAATACCTCTCCTCCTTCCTTTGACAGATTGAGACTGAGATTCTGAAATAGAACCTGATTCTTTGCTTTGATCTGCAGTTCCAGTATTTTCAGCCTGATGAGTTACCTTTTCTTCTTCACTTGTTTTTGCAGGATCAGCGTTTGTATTACCATGTTCCTTTTCATTAGGTTCAGGTGAGGCTGATGAAGAAAATCCACATCTTTGAGCCAAGGACGCATTTATAGATGGCAACAATAAATTGACTTGAATTGGAATCAGCTGGAATATTAGAAAGAATAAATGGAACTTAATTAGATTTTTACAACACATTACTAAACTCACATATAAAGAATTTTATGGGAGAGAATTGGATCCTGTCATGCTGAAGTATAGAATATTGATCTCCATACAATTAATTTTCTTAGTATCATTTACATAAGAAAAATATGTAATTTAGGGGGCCTATAGCCCCTTCATACACAAAAGGCAGTTTAACCCACTTACCCCTTTTAAAACAATAAAATAGGGGGAGGATCAGGAGTTATAGAAAATACAAAGACAAGGAAATATTCAAGATATAATCTCAAGAACAGCTTGTTGCATCTGGATATGTAGAGGTTATATTTAAGTGTCAAATTAAAGTTTTTCACCAATCATAATTTCTTTATAAATTGGTTAAAGAATGACTGAAGGAGTTCTTCAAAATTTTGACAAACACTAAAGAAGTTATTTCCAATAATAACTTTTAAAGCTTAAAAAGCTGCAATAAATGGGTAATAAGAATCAAACTATAAAATATTCATTAGCTAACACAAACCAATTACATCCCGATAAAACCCTGTCTAAAATGGGCAGTGAGAATCAATAGCAGCAAAATGAAGGAAATGTCTGTAAATTATTATTTTAATGTCTTAATATTGCTTAAATTGTAATCCTACTAATAGGGATTAGGGAGTTATGTACGAGATGGGGAGTTACAGAAGTTGTTCTTCTAAGATTGCTCGTGGGAGACTTTCCCACGTTTGGTGACTGATTGTATTTTGTGCAGGTCTCTGCATTGTTTTAGTAATTTAGCCGAACAAATTTGCTGATTCATCAAAGAATTAAACAAAGATAATGATAATAGAGATCAATCAATTAGCCCCAAAAGAGCTGTAACAATAAGGTGTTTTCATATTCCATGATGCAAACAACGGCAAAAACATATTCTATAACCCCCCAAAAAAAAAAGCAAGGAAAAAATGTGAGAGAGAAACAATGCTGAAACTCATAAGAAACCTTGTGCATACCTCCACCGTCACGCATAAAACTAAAAAAAGAAAAAAAGTCCATAACCAAAATAAAGAGAAAACAGCATATGGAGCGCTAAAATCAGAATCGGCGTTGAAATATAGTCAATTTTCCAGTAAATCCTAAAACCCTAGCAAAACCCTACTAGACAAAAATTTAGAAAAATCACTCTCTTTCGCTGATTCTGGCGGCATACCGTGTTGGGCGATTGATGAACAAGGGAATGAAACTGATTCGAGAGGGCAGGCAAGTGTTGTGGCCTTTGCGAGGCTGAGAGAAGCGGGGAGCTTCGGCAAACACTCCTGGAGACTCGGGACAGAACCCTAGAGACGAACATCGCTTACGAAGAAGAAGACGAAGAAATGGGAATGCAAAACGAGATGAGTTAGAATTGAGATTCAAAATGGAGGAGAGGAACTATTCCGGGAAAAAACAGAGAGAAAGTGACGGGAAATAAAGGAGAAGGACGTGCTTGGAGAGAAAGAAAAACAATTAGGCAATAGATTTTTGGGTTTTTCTTTATTGACGATATTGCCCTTATGTTTTATGCTTGAAACGACGTCGACTCTGCATCTTCATTGCCTTCACCTTTTGTGCTGCATTCAGTAACCTGGATACTCTGAGATTTCATTCTAATTATGAAATGGCTCGGGTTATAGGGTTTCATTCAGTAACCTGGATACTCTGAGATTTCATTCTAATTATGAAATGGCTCGGGTTTTAGGGTTTCCTTGGAAGGGTCTGGAACGTTTCCTTGGAAGGGTCTGGAACATGGAAGGTGACTAGGTGACCAGGGGACTAGGTGACTAGGTGACTAGGTGACCAGGGGACTAGGTGACTAGGTGACCAGGGGACTAGGTGAGTGAATGATACTTAAGGCTCCTAGTTTACATTAAATATAGTAATTTAATTCGTGTAATGCTTCACAAAATTTAAAGGTGGTCATTTTTATTATCTCTAAAAGAGAGAGAGATATGAAAGAAAAAAAAAAAGTTTGTTCTTTTTAAAATTTGTGAGTCAATTTGGTAAAATATATTTTGTGAGAGAAATATTACTCATTTAATTTAATATAAGTAGTAAGAGTATTTAGTATACCAATATTTGAGTTTTCATAGCTTAAATTACAGGTGATATTTAACATAATTATATTTGATATTTTATTATGACAAGTGACGTATAAAATTAAAAAAATATTATAAAATTATATTATTTTAAATAATATTTTATATACGAGTTTATTTTTAATATTTTTAAAAATACAAAAGTGTTATGTGACATAAATTTAATAAAAAAAATTATATTTTTAAAAATATTAATTTTTTTCTCATATACCCAAAAATTAAAAGATTCTATACTATAGTACCAAATATACCATAAAATGTAAAATACAATGATTTGTAAAATATTTATATAGTAAAAACATACTTATTATTTCTCTAAAGAGAGAGATTATTAGGTTATTTTAGATAAGACCAGCACGCTACAGATGAAATCAAGGAAATTGTACAGATAAGGTGGAGCTCAAGAAAATTTTCAGGGTCCTCTCTATTATAGTTCAACCAAGCATTTTCACTACAGAGGAGCATCAAGATAATGACCAAGATAAATTATTAAGTGCACTTATGCACTTGGCACATCTAAGTCAATAGAAAATTATTAAAATGTGAATTAACTTCAAAGAAACTTATTCTTCAATAGAACACTAAATTCTTACTTGATATTCTATAGATACTATATTCTTATATGCTGATGTTCATATCTTCTTCTTCTTTTTTTCCTTTTTATCCTTTATAAAAATAATTAGTTGGTTATAAAAATGATTATTCTATTAAATTATAACAATAATCAATTTTATAAAAAATTAAAAAGAATGAATGAACAATATTTGGCACCATATAAGAATATGATGCTGGACACCATGAAAAAATTTAGTGCCTCATCGAACTAATGAATAATTTGTTCTTCAATTTTATTAAACATCATCTTATGAAAACTAAAATGAAATTAACATCATAGAAGAATAAAAATTAATGAGGCATGAAATTGATCATGGTATTAATGTATTATTTTTTTGAAGATCAAATTATATTTTGTCTAAAATTTTATTATGATTGACCTGCACTTAATAGTTAATAACTCTTTGGCCATGCCCAAAAAAAAAGTTGTTTTGTTCTTAAAAAAATGCTTTATTTTTTTTAAAAAAAATTGTTTGTATTTGACCAACATAAAAAACGTTTAAATGATAATAAGATCTTTTTTTATTGTGGGAGATAAGTAAGAAATTGAAACTTTTTGAAACAAAATTAGAAATAAATAATATTTATTAGATAAAACAAATAAAAAAATCATAAATATTAATATTAATATTAATTAATAGAACTAAAATGACTTAATTGAAAATTTTGACCAAATGCTAAAATTGTTTTATTACTGTACTATTAAAAAATGATTTTTTAAGAAAATAAAAATTTTACAGGGCCATGAAACAAATCCTTAATCTACTCTCATTTTAGATAAATTTTTACAATTTGGAAATAAGATTTTTGGAAAAGACTAGTCTTTTTGGTGAGTTTAAGGGGACATGAATTCTTACCCAACTAATCAAAGAACAGGTGCGTCATGTTTCCCTTATGATTCCATCCAAAGATACAACATCTCACTTCAACTTTCTTCCTCTGCCCTTCATATGTTATTTCTACGGTTGTGATCTAACATGCTTCAAGTATTTTTTAGGTCCTATTTGAAAGAGCTTTTAAAAATAGTTTTTTTTTGGTTCTGTGAGAATAAAAAAACTCGTTTGGGTGATTGTTTTGATCAGTTGTTTTTAAAAACTGTTTCCGAAAACAGTAATTAGAAAACAAAAAAATAAAAATAATTTTTTTGTATTTTAACTTATTTTCTTCATTTATTTTCTAAAAAACACAAAAAATAAATAATAAAAAATATTTTTGCCCAAATAAGTTTTTGTTCGATAAAATTATTTTTTAAAGTTGTTTTCAAAAATTATTTTTAAAAATAATAAAATAAAAACTATTCCAAACAGTCTCTTAATTTTTATTAATATATCAAGTCGAATTATTTTTAAAATTAATCAAAAAAATATCTAATCTCAATTGATACTTAAACTGTCAAAAAATACTTTACATTCTTTTGGTTGCACTAGCCCTTATATGAATTATCACATAGTTCTGTAGCAAAACTATATGAGTTCATAAATTATTACATAGTTACTTATACTTTATTAGAGTATAGAGTTGATTTTATGATTTATCATTAACAGTGATTACTTATCAATAACTTCACGTTATTTATGGCCACTTGGCCTTTTGATCAATTTGGATATAGTCATTTTCTTAAGGAAAATGATCGGTAATCTTTCTATCGTAATTGTTCGTATACGCATGGACGATTATGATGAAACTTTTTTTTGTGTATGTATTTTTTTTGCTAAAATTATCGTGGCTGTCTATGCACGCGCGAAAGACCACATGAATAAAAAATAACAAAAATGACTAAGAAAAAAATGATTAGATTCGTGCTAGATAAATTGATTTTAATATGTGGTCAAATTACAAGGATTTTTTGTATGAATCTTTTAATTTTAATGTAAATGACTGATCTTTGATCGATAAATTAATTATACCAAAAGACAAAACTTCCTTCCCATTTAACCTTACTTAAGATTATTCCTAGCTACCAGCATTAACAAAGAAAGTAAATTACTGAGAGAGGCAAGACTTGAAAGGAGTAAAGAAAGGGGGAGAGAAAAATAGTAATAGAATGACTTACAAGGCCATTGGTGGCTTCCTCATAGCTTGTCTTCTACTGGGAATGTCCTGCATACGGGCAAAAGTTCCAGCCATTATTGTGTTCGGAGACTCTTCTGTGGATGCAGGGAACAACAACCACATTTCCACAATCTTGAAGAGCAACTTCGCTCCCTATGGTCGTGATTTTAATGGCGGCCAACCCACTGGGCGATTCTCCAATGGTCGTCTTCCCACAGACTTCATCTCTGAGGCTTTTGGGATAAAGCCCCTAATTCCTGCTTACTTGGATCCAAAATTTAATGTCTCAGATTTTGCTTCTGGAGTTTGCTTTGCTTCTGCAGGAACTGGCTATGATAATGCTACCTCAGACGTGCTAGTAAGTAAGAAAATTATATATTCAGTGATCCATGACATGCTTCCTTGATTCTTCTCCAACAAATGCCTGTGATCCATCTCTCATGACTTCATTTGCATATAAATTTTAGGCACAATTCTATTTAACTGCTTTATAATATTATCTATAATGGTATCTTATAATATTTATTGTTTTTTCTAGTGTCTGGTATCATTTCAATATGATATATCACAATAACATTAGAAAAGAAGTCAAATGTCATAAAATTCGGATTTAGAACCTTTCATATTTGAAAATTTGAATCTTATGTTAAGAGAGAAAATAATATTGTCATGTTCGAAAAAAAATAAACACAATGTATGAAATTCATTACTTAATTAGTGAGTTCTACTTATATTTATTATTTATGAACCCGTACACATTGTGTCTATTTAGATCCTCTCATATTTAGAGTGAACAATGAACATGATACATTCATATTTGAAGAGAGATAGACACAATATGTATGAGTTTATATATAATACATTTTAGTGTGACTCATTAATTAAATAGTGAGCCTCATACATTGTATCTATTTCTCTCTAAGGCATGTTCTCCCGGAACATAAAACAATGCTATTATCATAAAACTTTGTTATAAAATACAATATTTCTAGAGACATCATATAATAATTTACTCTAATTTTTATGGAAAATTTTGAATGTGTGCAAGTTAATAAAATATTTCAACTTTGGTTCACACCCATGTTAGCTTTATACACTAATTGCTCTATGACTATCTTTTGTTTTCAGTCTGTGATACCTCTATGGAAGGAGCTAGAATATTACAAGGAATTCCAGAGCAATCTCAGAAACTATTTTGGGAAGGAGAGAGCAAACGAGGTTCTAGGTGAATCACTATACTTAATCAGTGTAGGAACCAATGATTTTCTGGAGAACTTCTATGTGCTTCCAAAAAGGTCATCACAATACTCAGTGGAAGAATACCAGAAATTCCTAGTGGGAATTGCTGAAGATTTCATCACAGAACTTTATGAGCTTGGAGCTAAGAAGATCTCCATTGGAGGACTTCCTCCTATGGGGTGTTTGCCATTAGAGAGAACCACAAACTTCATGTTTGCGAGTGACTGTGTGGAAGAGTACAATAAAGTGGCCAGGGATTTCAATGAGAAGTTGAGAGAATTGGTGTTGAACATGAACCAGATGCTGGCTGGGATTAGATTGGTGCTTTCAAACCCATATGAGATCCTCTGGAATATCATTCAGAACCCAGATTCTTTTGGTAAGCAAGCCTTCTCATATGCGATTTTAAATTGGCAAAAATGCTGTTTAACATAGAAAGATTTAAAGAGAATCACCAATACCAATAAGACTGTGATCCAGTGATACCGAAATCATTTTCAAATTTGATAGTTGAGTTTAAACTTCAATAAAAATCAAATAAACCTTTAACGTAGTAGCCAAATAAAAAAATGTATTTGGGTTCGAATTTGAAGAGTAAAATAGCATTTTTATTTGTTGGATGCAGGATATGAAGACGCAGAAACAGCATGTTGTGGAACAGGATTATTTGAGACGAGCTACTTGTGCCATAAGATGAATCCATTCACATGTTTGGATGCAAATGATTATGTATTTTGGGATGCTTTCCATCCCACTCAGAAGACAAATGGCATCGTTGCTAATTATGTGCTCAATAATTTTCTAGCTCACTTCTTATAGAATCTTATTATAACATATCAAAATTGAGATCAAATCAATAAAGAACAGTTATGAAACGTAATACGTTTTGAGTTCCATTAAGAACTATGAAATGTTTTTTCCCACCAAAATATATCATTTTATCAAGTTGTGACACTAGCCATTCAAGTAAGCTGGTAAAATGGGCCCAACCCGATGGATCAACTCGAAACAGCCCAAAGTTTAATAGGGCTGGGCTTTGAAATCAGTGGCCCGAAAAAAATGGGCCTATTTAGCCCGGCCCGATTGGGCTGGTGGCCCGTATCGGGCTGGATCAGGTTGGCCCGCTCCTGCTCGACGGGCCACCAAAAAATGTTCTTTGCCTTCCTCCAAAACGGCGTCGTTTTGGATGGCAGTTTTAAATAAAACCCCAGCCCCAAATTTCTTCATTCCAGACGGCACTTCCATTTCTAACTTCCCGCAGGCGCTGCATCATCACCATTCACCACCCAACCGCGGTGCTCCGTTCATTTCTACTCAGTGAGAGAAACCGCACACCATTTTGGTTTTTGGGTTTCTTCTTCAACCTTCTTTATTGGGTTGTCTGGGGGCTTTTTTGTGACTGATGCCGACTTTGTTTGGAGTTGCAAACCCAGTTGTGCCCCATCTTCGTGTTATCAATCTCATTTGCTTCCAACTTCCTCTCCTCCCTGGCGATTCATGACCATTGACCGGTGAGACTATGAGTTTCTCACTTTCTCTTAACATCTTAGCCTTTTCTTCATTTTAATGTTGATAACTAAGTCACTATTTGGCTTCACAAATCAGGAAAACAATTGGACCTCCAATGGCCAGTACTGGAAATTGAAAAGCTACGTGTAAACTCGGTCAGCTTGCCAACCAAAGTGCTCAAGGGAGGTGAAAAGCTTCAGGTTACCTGTTAGGCCGTTACTGGTGTCACAGCAGCACAGGTAAGTTTTAAGAACAATATTTCATCAACTTTATTTATAATTACAAATAACAAAAAATTTTATAATACCCATAATATATCATAATTTTACTTAGTTGACACTTGGCAGTAATATTGAAATAAAAATGTCTAGATTCATCTATTAGTTGATAACAATGTATTTGTTGTTTTACCAAAATGAAATTAGTATTGATGATAACAAATATTTAGAAGTCCTTTTTTCTTCTTTTGGTTATTGGAT
>JASKGM010027943.1:0-26762 GCA_034509205.1 Ceratonia siliqua | reverse complement strand
CTTTTTCTGCTATGTGCCCACATGTAGCAGTCAGCTTTGGAAAACAAACCCCACGGCCATAGCACCTTGAATCATTTATGTAATTTTATTTTATAAAGCAAACCACAAGAGACAACAATCCCAATTAAACTATATGCAGAATCATTAGGCACTAGGTAGTATTAGTCTAGTAGCGTCTATATTAATTATATTAATATCAAACAATATAAGAATACATTTATTGATTCACAATTATGCTAAACAACTAGGCCACCGTTTTATATATATGCTTGACTCATTCAAAAATTCGCCCACAATATTGACAAATGAGACTTGTGTTGGAGAAGAACACCCCCACAAAAAAGGGCCTTCCTTGCCTCTATCTATATCTTATCTACCCATTTTTGTTTCTTTCTTTGCTAAAGAGGATATTCCTTCCCAAAGTAAGAAATTAAATTAACAAGAGAAGAATAAAGCAAAAAGAAGCAAAGTGAAAGAGCACTACAAAATCAAAAGCCAAAATGTAATAAGGAAGGAAACCCCTCTTAGAAAAGACAAGTACATAAAATAAGTGGGATCCTCTTCCTCTATGATTATCTTACCTTTCTTCCCTGCCCTACCCCACTTCACTTTGTCCATTCTTTCTCCTTCTTCCTTTCAAAATTTGTGTCTGTACAAAATATAAACTCCATTACCAATTACCAATTCCAATCCCACGGGACGCAACTGGGAATTGCTTTCACAAGTTGAGATCCAATCGTTTTCAAATCGAGTGGGACATAACTGTATTGGAAGTTGAAATAAAATATAACGATTCAAGAGTGAATCAACTCGGGCCGACTCTGTCGTGGGGATAAATATCTTTTAACAAACCCAACACCTGCTGCATGGTGGGCCTTTTCCCAGCTGACTCGGCCGTACACAAGTACGCCACTCTCAGGCTCTCCACCATCTCCCTTTCTGACTCGCAACCTAGTTTCAGATTCTCATCCAACGCCTGCACCCCGTGCCCCTCCCTCACAAGCTTCCTCACCCAAACCACCGTCTCCGCCGTGCCAGCCTTCCCCGTCAACAGCTCCATCAGCACCACCCCGAAGCAGTAAACGTCTGTCTCGGTGCTGCAATCCGGGATATTTCCCGTCCCGATATTTCGGAACCCGAAATCGGCGATTCGGGGCTCAAAGTCATCGGCGAGTAAGATATTTGAAGTCACTAGGTGGCCATGTACGAAGGGCTTTGACCCTGCGTGGTGGAGATATGCTAACCCACGAGCTATCCCGACGGAAATACGGTGTCGTGTTGGCCAACTCATCTTCTCTGGGGAAGAGGCTTGAGACCCGACTCCGTTTTGAATCTCCCATGTATCACCGGTCCAATCCTCCACGTTAGTCTCCCCGGCCGGGAGCTCATGCAACCATCTCCCCAAATCGCCGTTTGACATAAACTCGTATAATATCAGCTTCTCCTTACCTAAACAATAAAAAAAAAAAAAAATTAGAACTCTTTAAATCGAACACAGTTGCCTATTTTTTTTTAAAAAAAGTTAACTCAACATATCTATATTATTATATATACTTTTTTAATTTTTTAATTTTTTTATCAACTACAATTATTTAATAAAAAATTATAATAAATATTTAAGATATTAAGTAAATATGTTATAAATTTTAAGAAAAACAAATTTTCAAAATTTAGTTATTATTTTTAAATTTTTAAAATAAATAATAATAAAAAATTAATGCATGTAAAGCTGGAATACAAAGGGTATATGACATTTTATATTTATTTTTGTGTATTACTAGCATTGCATATAAACTAAATAAAGACTACTTATTCAATCCATATGAAAAATTTTCTTAAAATAATATTTTTATTAATTCATGTTTTTTATAAATTTTATACAATAATTTTTTTAAATAATAAATTGATTTTATATTTACTAAAAAAATTAATTAAAATATTGTTTAATTAAAATATTATCAAAATTTATGATTGTGTTACGAGTTCCCGAAAGGGTCGCTCACTTATATCTAAACTTGATGGCCTTTTTATTACGCTCAACTCATGAAGAACATTACCAATAAAAAACGACCAAAACGCGCACGCATATATATACGTAATCATAGCAAGTGCTAGATTTTGGGTGAAAATGGTTACACAATAGGTTACTGACTACGACATTAGAAAATTAAAACCCGTGAAGTCATTTAATGTGAGAAGGCTAAATTCAAAGGACTCTGCTGCGAAAAATCAAAATTTGGAACTTAGGAAAATTCGGTAAGGTACGGTACCAACCTGCGATGCAGTAGCCGGAGAGTGGCAAGAGATTTGGGTGTTTGAGCTTCGATAGGTCAACGAACATGGCGATGGCGTCAACACAATCGACGTCTCTTGCATTTTCCAGGACCTTGATTGCCACGTCGATATCACCGGGGATGACGGCTCTGTAGACGGGCCCACACCTGCCCTCCGCCAGCAGCGAGTCCTTGCCGAAGTGTGACGTGGCAGCGATCAAGTCCTTGAAACTAAGGTTCATCAACGGCTTCTCGAACATCACCACGGGTGCGGACGCGGGCTCCTTCAAGTCCGCCACCCATGACGCGCCTGACTCGGTCTCGAATGCGAATGGCCCAGATTTCTCGACCTTGATGGCCAATGGGACCGGCCTCGAGATTGCCCATTTGTTCTTTTTGGCCAATTGCCTCTTCTTTCTGTAAATACAAAATATCCAGACAGACAACAGAACCAGAACAAAAGCTGAGGCAGAGGACACTGCCAGAATCAGAGTTTTGGGTTTTTCTTTCTTGCGGTGAAACGTTGGGCCTCTTAAGGGATGAGGTGGAGTTGAATTGAGATTGGGTGTTTTGGATGCATTGTAAATGAAGTGGTTACCGGCATCAATGAAAGCTGATTTGTCAAATTTTGTATACCTATCTAAGCTAACCAGTGCTGTGAAGTTGTTATGAGAAATGTTCAAGAAATTCAGGCTTTCCAGAGGAGGGAAATCAGAAGGGAAACTACCATTTAACGCATTGTTTGACAAGTCCAAGTAGTTCAGTGAGCGTAGAACAGAGATGGATTTTACGTTTGCTTTGATAGTGCAGCTTGAGAGGTCAAGGTGCTGTAGCTTGGTGAGGTTTTGAAACCCAGAGGGGAGAGTCCTCAAATCGTTATGAGAAAGGTCAAGAATTTTGAGCTTTGAAAACCCAGAAAGCTGAACCAAATTGGTGAACCTGTTGTGAGAGAGATTGAGCATTTGAACCGATGAAAACGAGCCGTTTCCTGAGGTGGGTTTGAACCGAATGCTCCCTCCAAACCTGTTGTTGGACAGATTGACTTCCAATAAGCTTGAACACGCCCAAAACCAGCTTGGCACATAGCCTTGCAGAGAATTCCCAGAGAGATCAAGAACCTGCAAGTTTGACATGTTCCTGAGAAACACCCATGAGATTGCCCCACTTAGATTCTTGGATGCAAGCTGTATTCTCCTCATCGGAGATTTTGAAGCACAGTTCGAAGCTTGTGTTTGGAACCAGGAAACATTGAATCCAGAGACTGATTGGAAGGCCCTAGAGAGCAGCTCCTGGTCTGTACTGTTGCATGAAGATTCCACAAGAGCAAACAACGCCAGAAGAATCCAGAATCTGGAAAAGGGGTTCATTTTCTTAGCTCCACAGTGTATCCGATAACCCAGTTTCTGTAAGATACTTTGGACCAGGGAGGCCAGAGAAAGAGAGAAAAGTAACAGAGGTTGGGGTATGAGTATTACTCTATCGTTGTTGGCGGTTATAGTGAAGAGGGAAGCAACGGCGTGATGTTTGACGGAGAAGGGAAGGGGGCGAGAGAAGTGAAAGAAACTTTAATCAACTAATGGAAGTTGTACAACACAAGGGTGTTGACTGTTGAACCTCAACAATACAGCACTGACGACTCTGACTTATGACAGGGAGTTTAATATTACCGCACTAGGCGAAGGCGATGCGGTGATTGCGATTTTTTTATTTATTTTACTAATTTAACTCTAATTAAATTTTTTATTTTATTTTATTTTATGCAGAGGGTTTTTAAAGATCTTACAACAGATGATGCAACGCTAAAATTGGTTCAGCTCTCGACATACTGCTGTAAGTAGTTCAAATTATATTTAGTAGGGGGAAAGACTCCCTACCCCCTAGTGAACTTTTGATAATTTTTTTAATTTTTTAAAATTAATTAATTAATTTTTATATCATATATTTTTTAAAAAAATTTTAATTTTTTAACTTATAAATGAATTATAAAAAAATTAAGGATGAATCGTAAAAAATACAAAAAAATATTTAAAATATTTAAAAAATATATTATATAAAAAATAATTAAATATTTTTAAAAAATAAAAAAAATTAAAAAAATAAAATATATGGTTGTACATCGTATTCCTCACCCATTAATGTGGACTGTAGACAAAGTTTTTAATTTTTTTTAATGTTTAATATTTTTATATTATTTATTTATTTATTATGTTATAAAATTTAAAAAAAATTAACTTATAAATGAATAATAAACAAAAAATTATGAATAAATAGTATAATAAATTTTTAAAAAATATATGATATAAAAAATAATTAATTAATATTAAAAAATTAAAATAAAATGTGTGGTATAGAATAGTCACATCCTTATATTTGACATTAATTACATATGCAAATGTTCCAACCACCAAAAAAACAATGAAGGAAGAAGAGTCATTTTAGCTAGGCTTCGTAATTATTACATCATGTAAACTCCAGCTGTTTCTTTATATTTGCAAGTTGATATTTAATGTGAAAGGAAAAAGGCAACATATTTCCTCCGTTCACACCATCATATATTTTGTTTAGCAAATGCTGGTGAGGCTATGGAATGTGGGCTGTGGGGGGTCTCCTTTCTGGAAGTCTCAGTAGAAAATAAGAATAAAATAAGTGGTAAAAGATGATTCCAGCAAGTGTGCATCTTTGCTTTCAAAAGGTAAGGTTCTTTCTATACTAAACCTGGAGCGCGTAGTCCCTCGTAATTAAGGAAGCATAATTAGAGCGTATCTAAGAAGCAGTTGACAAAGTGATTAGACGAGTCGTGAACGAAGAAAATCATAATAAATGAGCAGAGTATAATATTCTAATTAGTTTGATTGGATTGGATATATAGCTATTCAAGGACTTGTATTTTTCTTTATTGACAAAGCAAGTGAGCTCTTTACGGGTTAAACTGTGCTTCGTTGATTGATTAACTGGCATTGCTATGAGACAAAAAGAATAGGAAACGAATTGAATTGATTACTATGACTGGGAAAACAAAACAAAATAGGAAAGGGAAATGTGCAGAAGAGTCAAGCTCAAATTGAGACATTCGCCTCTACCATCTAAGTTCCTTGGAGGAAAACAAATCATATGCAAATACAGTGACCTTGGCTTAATAATGCCGACTGCCGACTGCCGAGTCTTCTCCTTAACCTCTAAGTCCTCATTAGTCAATATTGGCTTTGTGGGCCCCCCCCCCCCCCCTACTACATACTCTTCCATTGCTAAGCATTTCTCGTAATTTCGCATGAATCACCCAAACACAACCTGTTTGACAAGATGACAGATCAAATACGAAATGTTACATCAATTAAACTTATAGCACAAACCAAAAGAGAAGAGAGGCAGAGTGATTCAAAACTACGTTGGAGGTAGGGAAGTGGGTTGCTCCACAAATTCCAAATGGTAGTGGCCGTATCTCACCTGCTCTGCCAAGGGATGTTTGGCGCCTCCCTCTTGCTGTTATATGTTGATTTTATGTTACTAAAATATGTTTAATGTTTTTGGAGGGCAGGTTAAGTGGATGGTATCACCTAATCCACAAACATCCAAACCTATAAATTCCAGACGAATGACAACTCAGAGATTTGGGATTATATATTATTAATTAAACTAAAACACTCAGATTTGGTATTATTATAAAATTGTCACAATCCCACTCCCCTATATGAAAATAAATCACCAATGTGAAAGTATTTTTTATATCAAAGTATCTGTATAAAAGTAACATTAAAATGAAGGAAAATATGTATTAGGTCCAAATAAGGAGAGCCATATATAGATCTAATTTGATATGTTTCATCTAAGACTCTCGCGCAATTAAAACATGCACATTCCTAAACGGCTAAGCTGATGGCAAGATGATAATAAAGTTAACAACTTAGCTAACTCTTTAAAGGAGCCTTTTGGTTTCTTCTAAGCATTCAAAATGTTAGGTTTGCGTTTTTCACTGGAAAAAAAAATTTGCCCATTCTGCACCAAACTTACCAAACTTACATTACTAACAATTAAGAGAAATTTATTGGTGCGCTTAAGTAAATATTACTAACAAGAGACATTCTTGAATGAGTAACGTTATTGTCACATATTTTATTTTAAGCATTATTAATACTCTTTTATATATAATTTTATTATTTAGTATCATTTCAATGTCATTATTTTTTATATTAAATCAATAGTAACAAATTAAGAATGATGTAAACAAAGTATTAATTAAGTGGTGTGAATATAAGCGTTAGGCATTATCTGTAAATTAATTATATAGAAGCCTAAATAAATTAGTATCATATATAATTCATGAGTGTCAATGAAAAATATAAAACACTCCTACCCAAAAAATAATTCATCAACACAAAATGTTTGCACCCACTAATCCCAGCCATGAGTATGATGGTCGACCCAACATGATCGGATATCTAATCAATTGAAAACAAAAAAAATTAAAAATAACACAAAAAAATTAAAAAAATTGTGTTCGCGTACAAAAAAACCAACAATATAACAACTAAGGTCAATTATGTCACATGTCTGAATCCGACTCCCCGACCACCTTGCGTTACTCGAAGTCAAAAGCTATTGTTGGTGCTCGTAGAAAACTGAGAACAAGAAACCAACTTTATCAAATACATCTCTCTCTTTCCTTCTGAACCATCTTCATACCCCAGCTGCAAATCCATGTTCAAGTTTTGATTTCCATAATCACATTAAAGTGAAGAATTAATGACTGTTCCATTCAACAAGTGAGATAGATAGAGATCAGATTGAAGGTGTTTAATGAGGGTACTGGTTGTCTCCTTAGCGAAGAGTCTCTCGTCCAAGTTCATGTAGTTATCTGGGTTTGGATTTGAATAAGCAAATCCACGTTCTGTAGTGACATCATTGAGATGCTGCTGATCACCACCAGTTTGACAGAAATCCAACAAGAAGCTGGAGGTTGAAGAATTCTTAGAGTGCTCAACTGTTTCACGCCTTACCACTCTTGTGGCTTCAACATCGACAAGAGATTGCTTATTCTGATTCTCTGACAAAAAAGGTCGCAAAAAGAGCAATTCATCATCATATGGTTCAGCTATTAATGGTGAGGAATTGTCATTGGTAACAGATTCAGAGGGTTCAGAAAGCTCATGGTTTAATTGGTTTTCTGGGTCCTCATAGGGCAGTGTGATGCTAGAGGGTGTAGTGATTGTAGCTATGGTAGTGGTGATGCTCTGGGTAGGGTTGATACAGCTGGTGTTACTAAGAGTCTTGCTTGAGTCTGATATAATCTTGAAGTATAGAGGACTGTGGATTTCCATTTGAATCGTCTGTCTTTTTTTTCTTTCTCCTTGAATTCTGCCTTCTCTTAGTGGCATTCCAGTGGTTCTTTATTGCATTTTCAGTTCTTCCTAAAATATGCTTTGCGATTTCTGCCCAACGATTTCCGACCTTGGCATGGGTTTCTACTAACATCCTCTCTTCTTCACTCCAATTATCTTTCTGAAACCAATTAAGTGGCAAATGAAAAGATGGTTCATTTATATGTTAGATTAAAATTGAAATTTATAATACAATCTGAAGAAGACTAGTATTAAGGATTTCCTAGTTTGTGACAATTAAACATGTCCAAGATTCTGTAACAAGTTCTAAAATTCATATGATGCAATAGTTCAGAAACGTTAGGAGGTGCTTATACAAATTAGGTAACTGGCGCAACACTATCTGTAATATATAGAAATAAATCGTATCAGGTTATTATTTGGTTGAATTAACAAAGCATTTGAAGTACAAAAAATCTGAATATTTAGACACGATTTAAGGAGGAAAATGAGAAATTGTGAGAGGAAGCAAGAAGCAAATACGAAAATGTCAATGTCAACCTGTATTTTACTTCTTAAGTTTACTTTTAAGCAATTATAAGAAATTTAAAGGAAGATTTGTGGATGATATATACCATAGATAGATCTTTGGTATCTGTATCTAGATACTCCGTAAGGAAAGGTCAAATATTTTCTTTTTAAAACAAAGGAGGTAATCATGAAAATATCTGCTAAACTTGTGATTAGTTATACAGAGGTTAATTCTACCCATAAGTAAAACTTGTAGAAAGAAGGTCCAAATTGATCATGCAGCCTCTCTAAGGTTTCTTATAAGCAGAGAAGGAAAAATAATATAACACGGAAAGAAATTAGCATTAAACTTAACCCGTTGGCAAAAACTGACAGAGAACGTCAGACCTTAATATCAGGCCGCAAATGATTATGCCATCTTTCTCGACAATGCTTGCCGGCTCTTCCATCAAACTTCTCAGCTATTTGAGCCCATTTTTCTTACACCATGTTGCTTCACCAACCTTACCAATTTCCTTTATACCAATAAAAAGAATGATCTTAATAGTTTAATTAGCAGAAATATATATATAAGAAACACGTTAAAGCTGCTTATATATATATATATATTATAGAATGGATGGAAAAGAACGAAGAAATACATAAGAGCAGCAATATATATACAATATAAAAAGCTTTCTGTTTTACCTGTTGTAAACATTGAATTTTGTCCAGGGTCAGTAATAATAATTTAAAAAATATATACATAAAAATAACAAAATAAAAAAAATAAAAAAATGATATTAATAATAAAAGTTAGGAAAATAAAAAGAGAATTAAAAAATGCATATAGATAAAAAAAAACGAAATTAAAAATTAAAACCAAAAAAAGAAAGAAAGAAAGAACAAAAAACAAAACAAAAAAACAACACAAAAAAAAAACAAAACCCACCGGATCCTGGCCCAATTAAGCTAATCGGAGACCCTTAACCAGGCCTAGACCCGGCTGCCCCCAGTGAATCCCTAAATTTCCCAATTTGCTCCCTGTACCGGTGGTCCTCCCCTGCTCCCCCTTTCATCTCTGTCCCTGTTCCTCCGTCCCTCACGGTTACGCAACCCCAACATCCCTTTCTCCTCTCTGCATCGCGTACCCCCTGCCTGTGACACTTCACTCTTCCTTCCCTTTCCCTCTGCCTCATGCCGCGAGCTCTCGGTCCATGCTTCACCAGTTTTGGCAATCTCTGCCATACACCGCCTTTAGCCCCCGTACTCTGCGACTGGAAACCCATGCGCGACACCCAGCAGTTCGCAGATGATTTTCTGCGGGTATCAAGGGATTTGGTTCCCTGTGGTGGCTATAAATCAAAACCAGGAGCCATCGGACGAGTAACTCAGAATCGGGAGAGGTTGCGAAGCCGAGAAGAGAATGAGCAACCACAAAATCAGAGGAGGAGGAATATGGAATTCGAAAGAGGGCTAACGCAGAAATCACCGGGGTAGGGAATTAATTTCTGGAGGGGTTTATTTTGCGACAGAGGTTTGGGTTTCAGAAAATCGTTTGGAGGTAATGCATCCGGTGGATATTTGGCTTTATAATTCAGCACCTGTTGTATGGTTTCCTCTTGATTGTCTGAGTTATATTAAGCAAATGTTGTGTTATAATTGCTGTCTTGTTTATTGGTGAATGATTTTGATTTTTGCTCAGCTCAATCCTCTGAATTGAATTCTTGTACTCCATTATAAATGATAGTCCTGTTTTGACCATGATGCTGGTAATAGCCTCTACTTGGGAAATCAGTGTTGATATGTCTTAGTTGGTTGAATAGGTATCAATCTCGGCATCTTGTTAGCTTTGCTTTGAAGATCCTCTCGGTAAATTGTTAGCTTTTGAAATGGTTGATCCTGTATTAGCTGGTTTGCCTTGTTTTGCATGAACTAATTCTGGACTGTCATGGTGTCTCTACTATCGCATGATTGTAATCATGGGTTGATTAGTCTGACTCTCTGTAGTGTTAATCTTGGCATCACGTTAAACAGGCCATTATAGGCTAGCTTCATTTCAGGCGGGGAGGGGGGTGCTTTAAGGCAAATTGCTATAAGTTGAAAGGTTTTGTCATGAGTTCTTTCTTTGATTATTTAGGAGTCTTAAATCACAGGTCCTGTCAAACTGGTGTCCATCTTCCTTAAAATTGGTTTATATAGGCTTTATGAAACATAGATTTGCCTTGAAGAAGATATACTGGATTCTTTATTCTTTTTTTTTTCTGTAAGTGAACTTTAAAGGGACCGGGGTTAGTGGATCAAATGAATGTTGGAATAAAAAAAAAAACAGAGTTTATAAGGGATGACAATCACTTGGTACTAAGGAAATTCTGGCAGCAATTTATAAAGTACTGTGTGGCTAACCTAATGTATTGTTTGTATGTGGTATCATGACTCTTTCTTTATTGTTTGTTGTGTCTCTATAGTTTAGCCAAAGGGAAGTGGATTAGTTATGAATGGAGTATTTGTATTATTCACTTGTTTATCTAGTCTTCATCATTATTATTATTACTTCCAGGAGAGTAGGCAATATGTCTTTTAAAATAGGCAATTCCCATTTAATCAAGATTTGATTTCCATATGAAATGTTTAGGAGTCCCAAGGACCTAGGTCAATGAAAATATCCTAATAGCATAATTAGATATTAGAAGGATTTCAAGGATCCAGGATTTTAAAGGATTACTAAATATCCAAATATTTTAAATGCCTACAAAGGCTCAATCAGTTCAAAAAAGGATCCAAAGCCCATTATTACTCTCATGGTTTTAAGGACTTAAATAAAGGGTTGTGAAAAATAATTAATTGGCTTTCTAAATTCAATACGCGTTTCAACCCCTAATCCTTTAGTGATTTCAATTTTGACCATATACTCTCAATAATATCATTTTGACCCCAAATCTCTCCATAATTTCATTTTTAGCCCTCATACTTTTAAGAATTATAATTTAGTCCCTAAATTTTAAAAAATCACATTTCTTGGTCCCATTGCTTTCAAGATTTACATTTTAGCATTCATTATTTTTTATAATTACATTTCGACCCTTTAATTTTTAGTAATTGCATTTTGACCCATAAACTTCCAGCCCCGTTTCTTTTATAAACCCCAATTTTATCCTACAATTAAAATAAATTTCATCATTTTCCCTCAAAAGGGCTCAGTATTCAAAGGACTTTCAGTAGAAGTTGATCTTCTCCGAAGTTCTATTTTCCATGGGTTTTCAGTGGAATTTTATATTCCCTGAGATCCTAGTTCTCACAGGCATTCAGTAGAGATTATTTCTCCCCAATGTTCTGGTTTCCTTGGACTTTCAGTGAAATTTTATTTTCTCAAAGTCTCAGTTTTACAAGCTTTTAGTAGAGATACTTTCTCTCTAAAGTTTTAACCCACTATTTAGGCTTTATGTGGAAATTAAGTTCCCCTAAATGTCCTAATCCCTCTTAATTAATTAATCAATTTAACCAGTCTATTCGAATTACGTTGACATTGATCCCTTTTTGGGGTACGTAGGCACTTACTTGGTAAGGCAGGTCTAGTTATTTATTTTCTCCATTTTTGTCCATTATTTTATTAATAAAAAGGGGTAATTTTAAATAAATTAAAATTCATTAAAGCACAAACAATTTAGGGTAACCGTCCTTAGGGACGGACGTTGTAAGGTGCCTAACACCTTCCCTACGCGTAATTAGACTCCCGAACCCTTCCTCTGGTTTCAAGGGCCGGTTTTCATTCATTTTTAAGGATCTCAATTATCCTTCTAATTAATTGGTGGCGACTCCAAATTTTCTCTGTATTTTCCCTTACTCGCCTCAAAGTCATAAAATGATGGCTATTTCCTCGGCCGTCACGTTGTGACACCTGTCTTCTTCATTTATCCACTGTCCTTTTATCAAAGATACAGAAGACCCTTTCTTAGTTCTCCTCCCCACCACTTTAGCATTATTCCTTAAAACTTCTTTATCTTCTTTTAGGCACATTATAGGGATCTGGGTGTGTCCAATTCAAAGCCTCCTCCCCATTTGCTAACAACCCATCAATAAAATGTGATGCTTGAGTGTTAGGCCACAGAATCTTGTAACTTGGAGCAGCAGAACAAGCAAAGCTGCAGAACCCTTCAGCCAAAACGCTTGCATGCGTGGTTGTTCTCCGCAACATTCTGTGTCTGCTACTGAGAGAAGTGGGTCTGTTGGCCCCATAAAAACCTGTCTATGGCTGTCAAAGGTGGGCCTGATCGATACATGGAAGTGTTCAACTTTGGAGGAGATGTTGAAATCAAGATATAAAGGACAAGGAATTTGTGAGAAAACCCCATAATTAATAAATTGTCCAAATGGTGGACAATGAAGGGTATTCCAAGCCCCTTAATAAGCCACATGGATTAACAGCCAATGATTTGTGGTATATCCTAGAGCTAGGAATTAATAATCAAGTAACTCCTGAACTTCTTCTAGACAAAATGTAGGGAATAGGGGGAGGGATTAGTGGATTGGTTATAAATCCAAAAGTAATACTTTTTTGTTTTCAAAATTATACTCTATCCATTTCAAATTATTTGTCATTTTAGGAGTTTTTTTTATTTCAAATTATCTGTCGTTTTACATTACTAATAAGGTATTAATTGTTATTTTTTCGACATTACCCTTATTTATTATTATTTTTAATAGAGTAATAACAAGAGTTTAAATTGACTTTAATAAGGGTAATTTAATCAAGTACAACTATTTTTTTGTTAGAATTGAAACTATTTAATAACTTTCTTAATTCTTATACCATTATCTTAAACGATAGATAATTTGAAACGGATGGAATAATTTACTTATGCCATTACTAAAACCAATGGCATTGATATGCATTAAATGTTTTAAGTTTATACTCCCTCCGTTTCAAATTATCTGTCGTTTAAGGTAATGACACAAGAATTAATGAAATTATTAAATAGCCTCAATTCTAGCAAAAACTAGTTATACTTGACTAAATTACCCTTATTAAAATCAATTTAAACTCTTATTATTACTCTATTGAAGATAACAATAAATAAGGGTAATATTAAAAAACTAACAATTAATATTTCATTAAAAATGTAAAACGACAGATAATTTGAAACAAAATAAAGTTCCTAAAACGACAGATAATTTGAAACGGATAGGGTAATTTTTTTAATTAATCATTATTATATTTTAAATGTGTTAGAAGGGTTTAATTTCTAGAATTTTGTTAAACATCCTAATATAATTTAGATTATTCGCTCATGAAAAATAGCTCACGTGACCTATTTTTTATCAATAATGAGTACACATTCTAGGCCAACTCGATTATATTATTTTTATTTATTTACACTTAAATAGATGTATTTTTTTTTTTGAATTGGAATACGATTCTTTATTCAATTGTAAATAGGAATATTTTTGTATACGGTCATATTAAGTAGGATTCCTATTTGAGTTTCGTGATGGATAAATACACTGCTATAATATACGAACTTCATGTTTCTTCTTGTTTTGACTGGGTGCTAAATTGTATGTATCTACTAATTTTTATTGGGATGTGAGTGAAATTTGTATATTAGTAAATAATATAATGATCATGTTTTGTTATTCAAAATAATGATTAAAATGGGTAAGAGAGAAGAAAATAAAAACACATTCTAATTGTTTAAAAGAAATAAACGATTAAAATAAAAAAATAATTAATTAAATATATGATTAAATTTTAAAATATTATTATAAAAGTATTTATAGTCAGAGCACGTTTCTCTTTGTGTGGTGAGGACTATAGTCTCCCTACAAGTTTTAAAAAATTTAATAATTATTATATATAATGTATATTTATTATATAAAAATAAAAAATTATATTTAATCCCTTCAATGCAAATTTTTTATTTTTTTTTTTCCTTTTTAACAGAATTGTCTAGATCCGCTTAAAGATTGACAACTTCGTAAATAGAATAAATACGGATGGACCGATCTCCCATATATAATATCCACATTTTGAAAGGGTAACTTGTAGGCGCAACCCAAATGCTGTTAGAGATTTCCACATTTTGAAAGGGTAACTTTAGGCCCAACCCAAATGCCGTTAGAGATATCCAAATTTAGGCCCAAAAAAAAAATAAAGACGTCCCATTTCCATCTGTAGAATTTATTAAAAACCTATTGCGCAGCCCAGATGTTAGAGATATCCAAATTGAAGACTATTGTTATGGTATTATTTATGAAAACGTTTTTTTTTTTTTAAATATTGAGCAGCTCTGAAATCAAGTTCTTAATTTATGATGTCCAAAGTTATATTTGTTAATTAGCGTATAATATTACTTTGATAACTGGTTATAAAATAAATGTTTTTAACGTTACGATTTGAAGAGAATTCCACGTCAGCAAGTAAAGAGTAATAATAGCATTGAGTTCCCAATGGAATATTGGGAATATTGGGTGTGATGGGTTATCTCTCCTCCAAAACAATAGTGAGTAGTGACCAATAACTGGTTGTAACTTGTAAGGTAATTATAAAATTAAAAAATAAATAAAAAATGATGCTGAATCTCCGTAACAGTGGGAAGATGGCAGTATTATATTTGCATGCATGATCATCTCATGGTTTTGTTTTGTATTGTATCTAAGAATCTTCTAACCCTCTTCAAATTTCTTCATATAAAAAAATATCATTTAAAAAAGTATGTTACAATGAGATTAATTATATATACTTTCATACTGATATTAATAATTAGACCTCACCTTCTTTATTTAATAATATCATGACTTAAATATATATCTTATTATACCAAGTTGTCCCTAAATATTAATTTAATTATATCAATAATTGTGTGTAGTTTATAAAAATATATATGCTTTGGGAGTAGCTTTGCTCCATCATGCATTCACCAAATTAAATCACCAACCTCGCACCCACGTGAAGTGCAATCAACAAAAGTGAATGCCAAATTAATTCCAATTAATTAACCTAATATCATAAGCATTTAAGCTTTACTTTACCCCCTCTTTTATATTCTTGCTTGTGATTGAATCACCACCGACCATCAACCTGACTTTCTACTTTGCGTTGCACTGTACTATTCCCATCTCCTTTCCGCGTGGTCAGTGACCTTAATAAGCCAACCGACTTGGTACCACCCATCAAATAATCGTTGTGGCCCATGCCATAAACGCGGATGGTACAGCTTTAAAAGCCGTGTGATGGGAATTATAATATTAGATCATGCAAGGATCAACGCTGGTGATGCGGCGAGGCATTTAGCGTAGAGATGCATGAAGGACCATGGGATTTGAAATATTCAAACCGACCTGGGGCACTATTACACGACAACCTCACTAGGGTGCACGTGGAGCTCATTGACGAGTTGAGTGTTGGGTTGTAGGCTTGTGGGTGAATTGCCTATAAAGAGGTGAATTGCCTAAGCTTCCAGCCACTTCTGCTATTTTCTGTGCCTCCGTCAGTCCTCATCCTATAAAGAGGGAGACAGCCCTTATTTTGAACTCTTGAACAGTCAAACGGTCAAAATTTTACAATTTTTCAGTATGTAACAAATAATTAAACTCAAAACTAGGATCTTGGGATTGATAAAAATCTTAATTAAAACTTTTATATTTAAGACGTGAGGATTTAAATTACAATTACATGTAAATTATAAAACTAAATAAGAAAAAATAATGAGCAGAGTAATACTAAAAAAGAGTTGAGGATTATACATTTAAATTCAAATAAATTTAAAAAATTCATTATTAAATTGCTAGCTAAAGTAGAAATGTTAATGATTTTTGTTATAACTAATTTTGATTAATTAGGAAAAACTTTAGGAGGGTTGTGGGTTTACAAATTAAATACTTAAATAAACAAGACCAATTAGATTAATGAGGATTAAAAGAGTTTCTAACTTTAAGTCATGATAATTTAAATTACTTTTATGTAAATAAAAAAGTAATAAATATTCATGAATATTAATTTGTGTTATATTTTTTTAATACTAGGCGAATTCAAACCGCCACACTCTCTTAATATATTATTATTATTCATTGATAACAAAGATTATTTATAATGTATTAATTTCATGTTCTTTTTCTAATATTTATCATAGAATTGTTTCCACATTTGTATGGAAAAAGAAACTATATATACATAACTTAGTATCTTGACTCTTGAGGGAGCTTTTCGATGTTGTAAAATCAATATCCCAAAATAAATATATTTGTAAATTAAAATTATGATCAAATTGTTATGGCTAACATAAAAATGCTTGTGCATTAACGATTTTTAATTAATTAATATAATTTTTATAACATCTTGAAATCAATAGTAGCACCATCAAGTTATGAAAAGAACTCATTGTAATGAACGAGAGAAATTAATTAATTATATATGATCATATTTTGTCATAATTAATTTTGATTAATAAAATATTTAAGTGGAGACAATTTGATGAATAATCATCATTGGAGAATCTTATAAGGCAAGGGAATTTATTGTTTTTTTTTCCCTATAAAGGTTAATTTCTTGATGTTAAATAGTTGTTGGCTGCTTCAATTCCACGATAGCAAGGAAGGATAAAAGTTGCATCTTTACGTGGCATTGAGTCAATAATTTATAATAAAAAACCAAAATGATTATTAATAATAAATTTAAACAATGAAAAATTACAAAAACAATTTGATGGGGGCATACTGGCATATACTTCCGCTTATAAAATGCATCTCTTTCTCTTGGCCAAATGATATTCATTTATTAACACATGAAAACGGCTCGACAAATAAAAACCACACCCTCCCTACCAAAACAATAGCTCCATAACAGCTTCCATGGAGGAGGCCTATCACTAGAAAGCACCTCCTTTTATTTCTTTTCTCGATAAAGAACAAAACTTTGAACTCCATACCCTTCACCATCCATGGCGGACTTCATTTCCAAGAAGACCGACGCCACCAGCACTAAGAAGGAGAACGCCAATCTGTTATTGGGTCGCTTTGAAATTGGGAAGCTCCTCGGTCATGGAACTTTTGCGAAGGTCTACCATGCCCGCAACGTCAAAACCGGTGAAGGGGTCGCCATCAAGGTCATAGACAAGGAGAAAATCCTAAAGAGTGGCTTAGTTGCCCACATCAAGCGCGAGATCTCCATCCTCCGCCGTGTGCGCCACCCGAATATCGTCCAACTGTTCGAGGTCATGGCGACGAAGGCCAAGATATACTTTGTAATGGAATATGTTCGTGGCGGTGAGCTCTTCAATAAGGTTGCTAAAGGTCGATTGAAAGAGGAAGTTGCAAGGAAATACTTTCAGCAATTGATTTCTGCTGTCGGGTTCTGTCACGCAAGAGGGGTATTCCATAGGGATCTCAAGCCTGAAAACTTGTTACTTGACGAAAATGGTGATCTCAAAGTGTCTGATTTTGGTTTAAGTGCTGTATCTGATCAAATTAGGCAAGATGGTTTGTTCCATACATTTTGTGGGACTCCTGCTTATGTTGCTCCTGAGGTATTGGCTAGGAAAGGTTATGATGGGGCAAAAGTTGATCTTTGGTCTTGTGGGGTTGTTTTATTTGTTTTGATGGCTGGGCACTTGCCTTTCCATGACCAGAATATTATGGCAATGTATAAGAAGATTTACAGGGGTGAGTTCAGATGTCCCAGGTGGTTTTCACCTGAGCTCTCTCGGCTTCTCAAACGTCTTCTTGATACCAATCCAGAAACCCGGATTGCCATTCCGGAGATTATGGAGAACAGGTGGTTCAAGAAAGGGTTCAAACAAATAAAGTTCTATGTTGAGGATGATAGACTTTGTAGTGTTGATGATAATCTGGATAATAAAGATGATATATCATCAGTTTCGGACTACTCAGTATCGGAATCCGACTCAGAGTTAGAGACTAGAAGAAAGAATGCTTCATTGCCAAGACCGGCAAGCTTGAATGCATTTGACATTATATCATTTTCTCCAGGTTTTGATCTTTCTGGATTGTTTGAGGAGATGGGGGATGAAGCGAGGTTTGTGTCTGGTGCACCAGTGTCAAAGATTATATCAAAATTGGAGGAAATTGCTAAATTGGTCAGCTTTACTGTGAGGAAGAAAGATTGCAGAGTGAGCTTGGAGGGTTCAAGAGAAGGCGTAAAGGGGCCACTGACGATTGCTGCAGAGATATTTGAATTAACACCTTCTTTGGTGGTGTTGGAGGTCAAGAAAAAAGGAGGGGATAGAGCAGAGTATGAGCAATTTTGTAACACTGAATTGAAACCTGGGTTGCAGAAATTGATGATTGAGGAATCTGCAACTTCCTCCCAGCTACCTACGGCTATTGAACCTTCGCAACTACCTTTAGATACTGAATGTCCAAGCTACATACCTTCAGACACTGAATAAGGTGTAAAGAGTGAGAGAGAAGAAGAGAAAGGGGTATGCTTTTTTTCTCTGTTCTTTAGAGATTGTGTATGGTAATATTTTTTCCCCCCCCCGAGATTTTTCTGCTTTAAGGTTTACTCCTGAACTGGAGCATTAGATGCTACACTATTTGTATGTCTAATTATTGTACTAAGAAAGCTAATTTACTATAGTGCATGGAGTATACATTTCCAAATGTCTTGGAATATTGCTCTATAGTCTATAACTACATTTATTTTCAGTAACGACGAAACAAAAATGTACTTTCCTTACTGATCCATTAAGCATTGCAATGGGTTTGGCTTGACTGCTTCATATTATCTCACCATTTTTATCATCTTAATTTGAAATTGGAGATAGGACACTGTTGTTAGAGGAAATAAGACATCGACATCTAAGTACGTTACCCTGTTATCAATTTCATTACTCTCTTTGATTTCTACACGAAAACTGCGACTAGGACGTGTGGAGTAATGCTTTCATATTCCTTTCCATCTGTATCTGGTGGGAGAAAAGAAATCTGAACCTGATTTGGTTATTTACTCAGCTGGTAGGGATTTCTGAAAGACCATTGAGTGTTTAGATAACTATCTTAGAGCAATCTAAATGCTAGGGGTGTGAGTAAGATTAAGCTATAATGCTATAATTGGTAATGGAATTCATTAACTGGAAGTCCCACTGGTTTGCCATATTGGTGATCTATTACAATCACCCCCTAACAGCTTTAAGATCGGAACATGCAAAGAGTAGAATTTGGGCCAGTCTGGGAATTCCAGCTGCGAATAAGGTATAATTCTTATCACAAGTTGACGGATGGATAAAACATAGATTTTATAAAAAATGGAATAAGGTGTTTACAGTTCTATGACAACGAATTTGATTTTTGTAGCCTGGCCCTTCGATCTGATATACATGAGCAGGAGACATTTTAGCAGGTTAATCATAGTGTCAATCTATGAAAAAAAAACAAGCAAACTTTACTACTAGATCACGGGCATGTTTCAACCTTAATGATGATAACTAAAGGAAGCTAGGACGATTCCAACCAATAAGTATAACGACAATTGGTGACAATAATAAAGTGTGTTTTGATCTCTAGTACAACTATGCCAACTTGTTGATAGGTTAATTTGAGGATACCGTCGTACATATGAAAGAGAAGGAGGAACTACTCATAAATTAATGTTACTAAGTACTTACACAAACCCATAATTTTTGGGTGCAAAACCCATAGTTTTTATTATGTATAATTGTACAATCGACTTGAATTCATATAGCTCTATCTATTTTTTTATAAAAAATTAAATATATTTATAGAATTTTGTTCAATTCTGAATAAAAAAATTATTTGTGTGATATATTATTCGAAGTCATAAGCATTTGGTTCATGGAGTATTTTCATTGCTTCTTAACTAGGTGAATAGCAGCGCAAGATATGGAGCTAAGAAGGATTCATGCACTTCAGAGTCTAGAAATATGGAAAAATCCAATAGAGCTTGTCTGAATGGATGACTTTCACTTGAAGGAGTAGATTAGGATGCAAAGAAGATGACAAAGATAGTAGAGCTCAAGGTTGTGATTATGGTAAAACCAAGATTTTTTTTTTTGTGAAGATTATTTTTGGTCCTTTTGAACATGAGCCTCTGAAGCTGGCTAAAGTGGTTTACAGGTTTGTAAATGCTTGTATCTGTGTTGGAGCGGTTGTGGCTTAAATAGGAAAAAGACTCCTCATGGCCACCTATTGAGAAAAAGGACAGCTTTGGCAATTGGCAGTAAATGCCTCCAAGTGCTTTCTGGTCCTACACAGCAGATGAGAGGACAGAAATTTTTGTACAAGTGGTGAATGAGGGAGATTTTGATGATCCTTTGTTTGAATAATTTAGAGTTGAAATGGGTTGTAAGAACATGGGGAGCATCACAGGTGGGAGCTAATTTGTGTGCCAACAATACTATGGTGAAATCTGTGAATTGAGGTACATTTAACACGTTATTTATGGTGATGTAACCAAGGAGGTTAGAACCAGAACAAGCGGTTGTCTACTTGTCGTTAACTCTTCCTTTGTCTTCTTCCTTTTGCGGTTCTGTGGTCCAAAACCACATGCACCTTCAAATTCAATATCATAGAATTGTAGGAACCTGCCAGAGTGCTACCAAGTGGAATGGACTGTGAGGGTAAGTTTGATTCCTGAATGTTGATAATATTATTGAACTTTAATGAATGGGACAAATAATATGAAGCTTAATGGTTGCATAATTATTTATCTTCTTGAGATGTCGAAATCTGGATTCCTACCGATGAGACACAAAAGCCCACGCACATCAAACCCCTTTATACATTGTTCATTAAATAATGGAATCCTAGATCATTGAAGTCACATCATTCCGTGAGAGTAGCATTTGATTTTGGCTTTAGCTGATGTTCGAATTAAACGGTGGGCAACAAGCCAACACTTATGTTGGGTTAACAAGCTGAAGATAATGTGTGCATATCTATCAAAAAGCACAAATCAAAATTGAACTAATAAGCAGATAAGCTATCTTCTAACAAACCTGTCCTCCCAGGATTTGCTGATTTAAGATTTTTAAATGGTCATTTTCTGTCCTAGACAACATTTCCTTCAATAATCAAAACCACTTTACTTTAAGGCAATCTATGTTGTTATATTTGCCCTTAAGATTGGACTAATTGTATCTGCTTGATTGAGAAATTAGTAGCTAAACGACGCAGATTATAGATACTAATACGTCATTACGTGACACAAGGAAGAAAAATGCGAAAGAAATGAACTTTCAACATCAAGTTGATAGGATAAAGGGTAGAGAAGCCAAATTTGCTTATGTAACATAACTTCTTTAATCTCATTGGCTTGAGCCTACGAGTTTAACCCAAATAAGGCAGTGTGCCTAATGAAGTGCCCATCTTGGAAACACCAACCACTATCCAATCCCACCGCCCAAATGCACCCAAAAAAAAGTCAAGTCCTATGAGAAATAAACTATTGTGATTGTTAAAAAATTAACCTAGAAATGAAGGGATGATGATGCTTTTAAGAAATAAATCAGTGTTAGGTTTGAGTCGGCTACTTGACCAATGACCTAATTATCTGTATAGACGTACGGCTTTATAGTTTTTTAATCTAAGCCTATTGCTTGCCCATTATTGTGCATCACAAGATATTAGGTACCTTGATAAAGACTCTTACGTGCATTCATTGACATCTTCAACTTTCTTATAATCCGAAAGATAATTGGAGGAAGTTTTCAAATGAGAAGCTTTAATTTCCGAATGTTTTGGTAGAATTTCACATTCAGAAGCCCAAGTATTAATGCAAAATGATAGGTCTGAGTTGTATTCTGCAGACATTAAGAATTCAGTTCTCATTTCTAGACCTATTTCATGATCTTCCTCAATGAACTTGGAGCTATTTTTCAAAGATCAGCCAAACAAATAACCCTACAAATCCAAAGTCTTATGCAAATGTCAATCCGTATATATCAAAACCAGAGACTTTCTGCTACATAATAGCTTCAAATAAGATTTAATTAATTTCATCTTTATCCCATTAGCTTTGTGTAATGAGTTAGCATATTCAACTATGCAATGCAGAATTCTCACAACGTTCCCATGTGGCGCTTTTTTTTTCTTACGCAAGCTCCTTGGTCAAACGAGATATTTGAATGGCAGATCAAAGACTTTTGGATATGAATTTGCATGTGAATGACATAGATTGTATCCTATTTTTAACAATTCAGCCTAGTGTACTATAATAACGTACAAAGTGATATTGAGAAAATAAGAACAAAAAGTGGATAACATTGACAACAACCTGATTAGGAGCAAGTTAAAGACATTTGAGATAGAATGCGTGAAAGAGCTTCTGTCCAAGAAAAAGAAAACTATAGGTTGTGGAAGCTAGTGTTGTTGCTGTTCACTTCCTTCCCAAATCCACACTATATCCTTTAGAGAAGGCTTTAAGTCGTGATCCCAGAATTCCATAAATTCCAATGTGTCACTGGCTGTTTTCTTCACCTCTACAATATGAAAGGAAGAGGTAACTTCAAAAATTTCTGCATCTATACCAAGTTGGCCCTTTCGCCCCTTCGCCCCTTCTTGCTTCCCTGCAAACTAACAGTACCATTTCTCTTCACGACCTTAAATTTGCTATCTACCTGAGCTACCTCTCCCAGTTTTGACACAATCATTGAGGCTTCTTTTGTGGTTGTAAATCTAGCCCTCTTTTTTGGACCTTTTTCTTTCTCAAACAGAGCAGAAAGGTTAAATCCTGTAGACAGAGATATGATATCAAATGCATTGGAAGAAGATGGTCTCATGGGGCTTTTTGCATCGTGATGCAACTCGTACGTGGGTTGCATGCCCTCTCCTCCCTTCCTCTGCATGTAGCCTCTGGGCTATATTTGGCTCAAGTCTGTTACTCTTGGCTCGAGGCATTGTGAGGGTCATCTCACTGCCTTATTTTGGTATAGTAGCCGTTAGTCTATGGATGTAATTAGCTTGGGTTAGTAGCTGTAGTCAGTGAGCTGGAGGGTGTTGTAATATCCTTTTAAACCAGTTGGCTGTTACTTTTGAAGGAATGATAATCACTTTGTATTTCTCTAAGCTTTTCTCTCTAGACCTCTGTTCTCTTCTTCTTCTTCTTCCCTCCCCACTCTTCTCTAAATTCATCCACAACATTTGGTATCAAAGCCATGGATACCCGTTCAAAATCAAACTCTGAATTTCGCAACGAAGTCCATGAAATCCTGGCAAGACACGAATCTACATTTGACCAAGTGTTAACAAGATTGTAGGCACTTCAGGCACATCAAGACGCGCGAGCCAACCAGACGGAGATCAACCCCTTTTCGATGGAAAAGGTAGCACCTTCGTCTAATAACAGAACACGAGCAGGATGCGAACCCAATATGCACCACTTGAAGCTTTCATTCCCACGGTTTAATAGAGAGGATCCCAAAGGATGGTTGTACAAAGCAAAACAATTTTTCTCCTTAAAAAATGTTCCACCGGATCAACAAGTCCAGATCGTGTCCTTCTACTTGGAAGGCATAGCTTTGCAGTGGCATCAATGGATGGCGAAACAACAAGGACCCCTCACCTGGCACGAGTTCTCCTAAGCGGCATTACGGACGTTTGGCCCAACAGACTATGAGGACCCATCGTAGGCCTTAAGCTGTCTCAAGCAGACGACTTCGGTGGTGGCATATCAGGAAGCCTTCGAAAGGTTGTCTCACAGGGTAGAAGGGTTACCGGAGCATTTCCTGATCAGTAACTACATCGCCGGCCTAAAGGATGAAGTTCGTCTGGATGTTAAAATCAAACAACCACGAACTCTTAGTGACGCCATGGGAGTTTCTCGGTTGATTGAAGAGAGAATCCAACTCTGGAAGAAGTTAGGCTCCAGCACTCGAGCTTCTTTGGAAACTTCGAACATGAAAATAAAACCGTTAGCGGGATTGTTAGGACCACCCCCTAACAAGAAGCCATTTTTCCTGAATAGTAACTTCAGGAAAATATCTTCCCAAGAGGCAAGGGAACGTAGGGAGAAAGGACTGTGCTACTACTGCGATGAGAAATTTGCTCCGAGTCACCGCTGTGAAAAACCGCAGCTATTTATGATTGAAGACAGTATAAATCCTCCTCCATTCGAGGAAGAAAACAGGAAATTGAACTAAAGGACGAAATAGAGGAATCACTGGGAGTTTCACTCCACGCCATTATAGGAACGAACCACCCTCAGACTATGAGGCTCATGGGGAAGTTAAGAAACAGGGATATAATGGTGCTCGTGGATAGTAGGAGTACGCATAATTTCATTGACCAGGACTTGGTGGAGAGGTACCAACTGCCTGTCGTTCACGTCAAACGCGTCCAGGTCACGGTTGCCAATCGTGAGAAGGTACATTGCTTGGGGCAGTGCCAGGCATTGGCTATCTATGTGCAAGGAGTCCAAATGACAACCGATTATTACGTGCTTCCGGTGGCAGCTTGTCCTTGGAGTGCAGTGGCTCCAGACTCTGGGAAAGGTTGAGCAAGACTATAAAATGCTCACCATGGAATTCCAGTTGCAGGGAGTCAGACACTTATTCCAGGGGCTTGGACCATCAAGGATTGAGACTCTGTCCCCTAGGGACCTGGCGTAAATTCAGGGAACTGGCTACCTCCTTCACATGAGCACTGAAGGGCAACTATTAAACCATGAGCAATATCCACCTGATATAACCAGGTTGCTCGAAGAGTTTTCATCTGTCTTTGAATCCCTACCAGGTCTACCCTCAAGAAGAGTACAAGATCACCATATTCGCCTCAAGTCTACGTCAGAACCAGTTAGCGTGCGCCCATACAGATACCCATTTCATCATAAGGCTGCCATTGAAAGACTAGTGAACGAACTGTTACAATCTGGATTAGTGAGGCCGAGTCAGAGCCCATTTTCCTCTCCTGTATTGTTAGTGAAGAAATCAAATGGCGACTGGAGAATGTGCGTCGACTACAGAGCTTTTAACCTAGTAACCATCAAGGATCGTTACCCTATTCCGGTCATTGACGAACTACTGGACGAGCTTCACGGTGCCAAGTATTTCTCAAAGATGGACCTCCAATTAGGCTACCACCAAATTCGCGTAGTTGACGATGACATTACCAAAACGGCATTTATAACACATGAAGGACATTACGAATTTCTAGTAATTCCCTTTGGACTCAAACACACTTGCCACCTTTCAGAGCCTTATGAACACCATCTTCCGGCCTCATCTCAAGCGCTTCATCTTAGTTTTCTTTGACGATATACTCGTCTACTCCCGCTCATGGCCGGAGCACATGGATCACCTGGAAAGGACCCTGACTCTCCTGCAAGACCATAAATTGGTGGACAAGAAAACCAAATGTCAGTTCGGGGTAACTTATGTGAATTATCTTGGCCACATCATCTCGAAGGAAGGAGTGGCAGTTAATCCATCCAAGATACAGACCATTCTGGAGTGGCCGAGACCGGCCACGGTCAGAGCAGTGCGAGGATTCTTAGGAATAGCAGGCTACTACAGAAAATTCATCCAAGATTTTGGGGAAATCACAGCACCTTTACACAAGTTAATCTCGAAAGAGGGATTCAAGTGGCAGGACGAAGAGGAGCTCGCCTTCAACCATCTTAAAGAGGTTATGACGACTACCCCAGTCTTGAAGCTCCCTAATTTCTCTCAACCCTTCGTGATTGAGTGTGATGCCAGCGGAAAGGGAATTGGAGCCATCTTGACACAATCTGACAGGCATATTGCTTTTTTTAGCGAGGCGCTAAAAGGGGGAATGTTAGCCTTGTCCACCTATTATAAGGAGATGATGGCAATAGTGAAGGCGGTGCGCAAGTGGAGGCCGTATTTACTTGGGAAGCCATTCATAGTTAAGACTGATCACGCAGCTTGAAGTATCTGATGGAACAAAGAATTACCACCCCCACACAGGCCAGATGGTTACCAAAGTTACTGTCATTGAATACAAAAAGGGGTCCAAAAACAGGGGAGCTGACGCTCTGTCCAAACGCAAGGAACTCCACTTTATGGCGATATCTACGCCGAAGGTCGAATGGTGGAAGGGGTTACAGGATGAGGTGCAGACAGATCCCTTCTACGACAATCAGTCCAATCATCAACATCTCAGCAATCAGGATGGTGTCTGGTATAAAGAAGGGAGGATACTCTTGAAACCATCATCTGCTTTCGTCCAACAGATCATTACTAAGTGCCACTCTACACCAACAGGAGGGCATTTTGGTTACCAAAAGACCCTAGCGCGCATAAAAAGCGACTTTGTCTGGATCAGAATGCAACGTACAGTAAAAAAGTTTGTTCACAACTGCAACACCTGCCAACGATATAAATTTGAGAGCATGAAGCCCGCAGGACTGTTGCACTTGGCCATCCCGAGCATAATATGGAGTGAGATTTCAATGGATTTCGTGGAAGGACTTCCGCCATCTAAAGGATTCACAATGATTATGGTGATAGTTGACAGGCTGTCAAAATACGCACACTTCGTTCCTCTAAGGCACCCATACATCTCAGCAACCGTTGCTAAGGAGTTCATAAGGGAAGTGGTCAAGCTTCACTGAATCCCGACTTTGATAGTGAGTGACAGAGATAAGGTGTTCATTAGCAGTTTTTGGCAAAACTTGTTTAAATTACAAGGAACCCAGCTCTGCATGAGTTCGAGCTACCACCCTCAGAGTGAC
>JASKGM010027932.1:0-26762 GCA_034509205.1 Ceratonia siliqua | reverse complement strand
TTAATATCCTTCACTAAACAATATTTTAAAGCTCATTTTTAAATTTAAATATTAATATAACCTAATATTAATGATTAATTTTTTAAAAAGATCAATATATAAATATAATTATTGATAAAATAAAAATTTAATATAAGAATACAATTAATAGTTAGAGTAAAAGAGTAAAAAAAAAAGAATAAAAATTTATTGATATAAATTTGAAAATTGTTATATTAGTATAGATAATAGATAGTAAATTTATTTTTTAATATTATTTAAGATATTAAAATAAATAAATATTTTAAAATATAATATCATCAAAAACTTTAATAGATAGCATGCCCTTTCCCTTGAAGGCATGGAACGGGATTTGACACAACGGTATCTTCCAAAACTCTATTTCTTTTCTTTTCTTTTTTTGGCCATTTTCCTCAAAATATCTTCCAAATTAATGTCTCAACCCTCAATTGGCTCCGAACAAGTATGGGCCATCATCTATCTGCTTGATCCACACACTTCCCAACGGGTTTTGTGCTGTCACGTGCCTTTCATCCTTACTTCCATGGCAATCATTTATTCATTCTATCACTAAATAAATTTTGTTTACTTTATTTATATATTTTAATATATATTTTTTCAATAATCATCGGTGTCCAATTGATATAAAAATATAAATTATTTGATAATAAATAATTCCATTACATTGACAGGATATCAATATTACTTACTGTTAAAAAATTCTTTATTTTCAAAAATATTATATTTGTAAAATATAATTAATTTTTTGATATTTTAGTTTCATAAATATCTTATATGATATTAAAAATATAAAATATCATATAAAAAATTTTAAAATATGTTTTTTTTCAAAAACATCAATTTTTTTTAACTTTTATAAAATTCATAGTATTGTTATACACAATTTACAAATATGCTTTACGAGACTAAATAAGGTTATGTTTGAAATGTATTTATAAAATAATTTTTTTATTTTATAAAAATAAAAAAATTTGTTTAAAAATGTGTTTTGATAAGTTATTTTTAAAAACTGTTTTTAAAAATAATGATTAAAAAATAAAAAATAAAGAATAATTTTTTTATATTTTGACTTATTTTTATTCTTTATTTTTGAAAAAATACATAAAATAATTGATAAAAAATATTTTTACTTAAATAAATATTTTATTTTTTTCTATAAAACTATTTTTTATAATTATTCTAAAAAATTATTTAAAAAATAATAAATAAATCTTAAATTATTTGATATGCTTTTGGCGAAAATATTTTAGCAATATTTTATTACTGTTATTTATATTTTATTATATATTTTATTTTTAAATTATAATTAAATTAATTGTTAAATTTTATGAATAAATTATTTATATATTAAAATATTTGTGACAGTTTTCTTTCCTTCTGTTGGGCATAGTTATGTGCTTCAAATTACTCTTCGTTGGAATCTCAAAATTATAAAAACAAAAAAGGCCCACACTAGTTTGGGCCGCCACTGTCCTGGATTCTTGACCAAAATTATATTCGAAAACAAAAATAAAACAGAATTTCAAACAAACGAAACCAATGAAGAGCAGTTTGAAAGCAGAACAAAGGAAGCCATCAGATTTTCGTTTTGCTTGTTTCCACGATTCAAGCAAACTCAACCACTTTGTATTCACGTCAAATGTATATAAAATCTGGAACCTGGCTCAACTATGTCCTTGCCTTGCCTGAATTTTTCTCATACAGAGCGAGATTTTGCTTATAATCTTCTATCTGTTGTTTGGTTAATTGGGAAAATGGAAACAAAAAAAGGAAAGGACACGATTGTTGTGGAGGGAACAATTCTAACTTCACGTCGTCAATGTGCATTCACCATTAACATTTTCTCAAATCTACATGGAAATTTTGAATTCCCAAAGGATTTATACTATATCTGTTGGGTCGAGTCCCATCTCAACGACTTCTCGAATTCATTTTCTTCGTCATCGCTTTAACTTTATTCAGCAATAAAACAGAAAAAGATGCTACGTCTGAAAGCATTCCGGCCAACCAATGATAAAATCGTTAAGAACCAATTGCATCCGACGCATCCATGGATGGTCACGGCCGATGCATCGGATCGAGTCTCTGTTTGGATCGCCAGGTAAAGTGTTGAATTGCTTCTTTTTCAGTTCGTTGCCTATAATCTACGTACCTCTCATTTTCTTTCTATTATTATTTTTGAGAGTTCGAAAAAAAATTCCAGGTGATATATGAACTAAAAGCTGGTGGAGTAGATGAGCGGCGTTTGGTCGGCGCCAAGTTGGAGAAGCTAGCAGAGGGAGAAACAGGTACTATACTTTTGGCGTAACTTAAATTATACTACTGAATATATTGGTGGCCTTGTTTGTTATATTCTAATACAGAGCTGCTGTATTTGCTTTTACGGGATGAATGTGGAAACATAAATCTCATTATCAGTAAACTGTACTGGATTATTGGTCGTGTAAGAATAGTTATCAACAACAGGAATATGTTATGTTTCGAAACTGTCATGTTGTGGCAACTTGCAAGGAAAACTTCCTCTTACTATCATTATTTCAGAACTTACTCTGCAAACAGTTTGTTAATTTCTTAGCTTTACTTGCTCCTAACTTGTTCGATGGTTTACATGTTCCAAAAGGACTTCTTATATGAGTTAAATTAATGGGAACTCTTATATTACATGTGACTATAAGGTCTTAAATATTGAGAACTTTAACTAAAATATTATTGGGTAACAAAATTTTCAGTAGTGTAAAATGTTCAATCAGATACCTTTGCTTTGTGGACATGTATGCTATGATGATTGATAATTTCCAGGATAATAATTTTTCCTCATTTGGCAAAAACTGCCTAGAATGCAAAATTGCTATTATTTTATGCTCGGATAGTAAGAATTGCTTGAAATTTTCTTAGTATCACCAATTAGTTTGGCAACATATATCTATTTTGTCTAGTTGACTATATTACTTTTAGTGTTACCGCTAGCGGAAATTGAAACAAGTGAATATTACTTTAAGCAAAAGAAAAATTGGCGTTATATATTGTTTCTAAAATATTATTGATGGCCATCAACATTTCTTTACTGCTCTAGTAAGACAACTGTATATTTATAGGTCTCTTTTTTGGTAGAGCACAAAGGGAAACCCACGGAAGAAAAAGTTCCCATTTCATTTTTTTGCAAGACCCAACACTTTGATACTAGAAAAACTATAGCCACACAAAGAAGTTAAAGAATCAAGGGCCTATTCTATTTTTGTTTTTCCGTTTTTGAAAATAGTTTTCAAACACAATTTTTAAACACGGTTTTTGAAAACAAAAAACAAAAATCCGTTTGAAAAATCTCTTTCTAAAACAATTTTGAAAAAATTCCATTCAATTTGATTTGAAATTTTAAAATTCAATAGATGACTTGTCTTGATTTAAATAATAATTTAGATTATTAAAATATATGAATAAAATAATAATTAAAATATTATAGAATTAAAATAATACCAATAATTAATTAAGTTGGTTTACAAATTTATTTACAAAAATTATCATCAATAGAAAAAATATTTGTTTTTTAAAAGGGAAACATAGAATAGAAAATAGAGGACAGCTTTAGGTTGTTCTTTGTTTTCTGTTCTAAAGTACAAAAAATGAAAAATAGTTTTTTAATAGCATGTTTGGAATGAATTTAATTTTTTTTTTGTTTTATAAGAATAAAAAAATTTGTTTAGATAAGTGTTTTCATTAGTGGTTTCTTAAAATCTGTTTCTTAAAATAATAACTAAAAAATAAAAATAGAGAACAATTTTAACATATTTTAACTTATTTTTATCTTCTATTTTTTAAAAAATACGAAAAATAACGGATGAAAACTATTTTCATCCAAATAAGTTTTTTATCTTTTTGTTCTATAAAAAAAATTTTGTAGTTATTCTCAAAAATTATTTAAAAAAATAATAAAATGAAAATCGTTCCATATAACTCCTAAAGATTGAGGGTAAAATACAACTGTATCAAACGATTTTTTTTCTGTTTTATTATTTTCAAGAATAGAAAACGGTTTTTAAACATAGTAATCAAACAGACCTGTTTGAAATGATTTTTGTTTTATTGTTTTGTAAAATAGGTTTGGAGAATAAAACTAATAAATAGTTTTTATAGAATAAAAAATCAAAAATTATTTGGATGCAACCTTTGAAAACAGTTTTTTTAAGACAAAAATAAATAAAAAACTTGTTTGGGTAAAACACTTTAAGAAACAGTTTTAACAATAAAATAAATTCGTTTGGTTGGAATAAAATCTCAAAAACTTTTTTAAACTAGTGAAAGTTTTTTATCTTTAAACATTGCACATGAGTTATCTTAAAAAATTGCATTACAAATTTAAAATATATTTATCATTGTTCATATAAAAAACAGTAAAACCATAAGTATTATGTAGTAATAAATTCTATTGATAAAGATAAATTTAAATTAAATAATATTTATAATATTTGACATAAATCTTAACTAAAAAGAATGACGTTATGCTAACATCCAATTAGTAATGTGATCACGATATGCTGACATTACTTGTGCCGCTTTATCAGACAGTTCTTCTAAATGGTGTTTCAAAATCATATTTGGAGGCAATAAGCAGATGGGAGAGTGACGAAGATGGAGTTTGTTCGTGCTGCGTGCTAGGAATTTGGCGAATGGAAGCATCGTCTTGATGAATAAAAAAAGAAGCAGCTTTGGTAGATATAGAAAATAAAAGGGAGTGGATTTTTAATAAAAATTGTTTTGATAAATTGTTCTCCATATTTTTTTTTAAAAGGGACAAAAATAAATAAAAACATATTAAAGTTATATTTTATTTATTTTTTAATCATTATCTTAATAAGCAGGTTTTTAAAAACGGAATTTGTCCCATTTATTTGCTTCATCCTCTCCATTAAGGGGGGGGGGGGGGGGGGGGGGAATCCTAGAGTACACGTGACTTGAGTGTCCCTTCCTTCCTCCTTTTCCTTCTGCTGGTTCCCCCACTCTTCTAGATGACTCTGGGACAGTGAGTAATAGAAAAACTCGCTAACTCGCAATAGGTTTTGTGTTGAAGTCCATGAGAGTTACTAAAATACTAATAAGGTTGCCATTTTGTTAGGACAGAAGCTGACTAATGATATATAAATACTAATGCGAGCGGATAAATTTCCTTTAAATCCCAACCTCATGAGAATATATACTAGAGCCTTTTCTGGGCAGAAAGCGGACTTCCTTATAAGTGTCTTTGTAATATCCATCCTCACCATAACTTCCTTCAGGGCTTGCTATGTAAGTAGAGGTAAGTTTCCCAAGATATAGGACTCTTGTAGGGAAAATACTGAAAGTTTACTATATAAGTTATGCGGCGCATGACAATAATATTTTTATACGGTTAGCGAACTTATTATATTAAATTTTTTATAATCATTTTGTTGACAGAAACCTGGTTTATTAAGTTTGTTAAACTTGGTATGCCGCAGATTTGTGCTACAAGTGTATTGTATGGTTGCACATACTTTGCAGCCACATCTTTTTGCTACTGGAACCAATATTGGTGTTATTGTCTGTGAAATTGATGCTAGATCTCTTCCAGCTGTTGCTCCCCTACCAACACCATCTGACAGCAGAGAGCATTCTGCTGTATACTTAGTTGAAAGGGAGCTAAAGCTATTAAATTTTCATTTAAACAACTCAGCAAATCCATCTCTTGGAAATAATAGCTCTTTGTCTGAAACAGAAAGATCCAAGGGAGATTTTTTTAAACCTTTACCCGTCAAGAAGGGGAAGAAGCACATTAGTACACTTGTTCCACATTATTCATGTTCAGTTCTCTCTGTGAGCAGTTCTGGAAAGTAAGTGGCCCCTGATTTTTGTTGCAACTCTGTTGCAGTTAGTTTTTTTTTTAATATTTTTAATTTTATAATAATCCCGTCTTTTAGTATAAAATGTACAAGGCATAAAACTCTAACTTGCTGTCTTCATATATAATAGTCACAAAGTCAATAACTTCACCTTATCTGCTATGTTTGTGATATATATGCTGTACTCTTTTTGCTACAGTTACACTACCTCCTCTTCTAGCATATAATTTGTTGTAACGATTGAGAATATATAAAACCAAAAATCTTACAAATTATCTAAAATTAATTGCAGGTACCTTGCCATTGTTTGGCCAGATATTCCACACTTCTCTGTCTACAAGGTTAGTGACTGGTCAGTTGTTGATTCAGGCAGTGCAAGGCTTCTCGCTTGGGATCTATGTCGTGACAGATTTGCTATATTGGAATCAACATTAGCCCCTAGAATTCCTAAGGGTAGTTCATCAAGAAAAGCAAAAGAAGCTGCTGCAGCTGCAGCACAAGCTGCAGCGGCTGCTTCCTCTGCTTCTGTCCAAGTCCGCATCTTGTTAGATGATGGAACTTCAAATATACTGATGAGGTCATTAGGCGCATGCAGTGAACCAGTAAGACTCTTTCTTATTCTATTTTTTTTCTTAAAAAAATCATTCTAATGCTTTTAAGCTTGATAATTTCTTGCTTTCCTGGTGGTAATATGATGGACCCGATGGACCCTAAGGAGGGTTTTTTGGGATGGTTTTGGAAAAACGGTTAGAAGTGGCAGGTGGCATAGGACAGGTGGCAAGCCAATTTGAGTGGAGGAGCGAGTGGAGGGGGGAGGGTGTGAAGGAAGAATTGGAGAGTCTGGCTACTTAGTGCTGGGAATTGGGAGACTCCTAGCTTCTCAAATTGCTAGGATTATCATTTCGTTCATTTCTTCTGTTTGTGGGGGTGTTTAGATTTTTAGGCAAGAGGCATTACATTGCCACTGTAATCTTGCATCTTTAAATTCCTGTTTAGGGTGATTTCCTTGTATTGCTACTGTTTGCAAATCAATACTAGGAGTTTTATTGATTCATTGTTTTTGGGTTCCATCATTTTGGTATCAAGCGGCGACTACAAGCAATTCACCAACTGTTCAAGCGGCGACTACCAGCAAATGACCAACTGTTCAAGCGGCATCTACAAGCAATTCACCAACTGTTCAAGCAGCATCTACAAGCAATTCAACACCACCAGATGCCCCGCCACAGGTAACAGAGGTTCAGAAGAGTAGCATTTCAACTACAGAACCAGTTAGTAACCCCCTTGCATGATTAGTATTCTTACTATATTGTTGATATCATGACGTGGAAAATGATTTTGATTCAAGTTTTTTCCCCATTGCTAAAGAAAGCATCCATTGATGAAGGAAATCTAGCAAATTAGTTTGTTACAAGCTTCTGGAGTACAAAGATACAGTTGTACCAAGCATCCTAGGTATTTCTTCTAAAATCGTGGCACATCAAGGAGCTGTTTCCTTTTTCTCTTTTCTTGGTAATCTTTATTCCAGAATTTAACTTCTTGGTTTTTTTAATACAACCACTCCCCCCCCCCCCCCTTTCACCACTTCGAATTTGATATCTGTTTAATTTATACTTGCTGTTTAAATTTGTTAACTTTCAAAGGCTGGCAGTTTGCTTAGATATCCTAGGTAAAAAGTATGTTAGTATGTCTTTTAATCATAGTTGTTTCTGCAACTAGTTGACCAATGATTATTCGACATTTTATTACTTTTAAATTTATTAATTTTTATAAAATGACAATTATATCATTTTTTGATAATTTTCGATTTTCATACAGGAATCTTAAATGTAATGGTATCTTACACTTTAAAATCTTATACCATCTCAATATACCAATTAACTCCTTAGTGTGACTGATGTTTGTAGAATTGTGAAAATTGTTGTACGTGTAGCCACAATTGTGCATGAATGCACACATTGCTTCATTTGTATGTGGCCTGATCTAATAATTTTTTATAACTCAAGTTATTTGTGCTATTTTCCAGTTATTATTGCAACTATTGCGTAAGAAATATTGTTCATAAGAGAATGCTGAAAATTTAAATTTAAAATGTAGACTACTAAATACATTTAGAAGAGCACTGTTGAGTCTCGGTGCCCTGATCTCAGATCAAAATGGGCAGAAACAGTGGACACTAGCCTGGAATTTTTAACGGAACTGCATCTTACGAGTCTACATTGAACACCACCAACATTCTTCGTCATCAAAACATGTTGCAATGATGAAAAACCAAAATAGATGACAAAACATCGACAATGAATTCTTATTCAACATTAGACTTTTAATAGAATTCAAAATGGATCATCTGGATAAAATCAGACTTGATTCTTAAGCAAAGTACAACCCACATATCATTATGGAGGAGCTATATTGAAGCACTAACTTTTTGTTTTTTGTTTTTTAATTTGCCTCCAGTTAAGGTTCAAATTTGCAACTCTCAAAAGACAGTTGCAATACCATTGAGCCAAATTGAAGCATAAACTTATTTTCACTAGCCTACAAACATCAAGGTTCTAATATAGACTTGGTTCTCTCTTCAGAGACACGCACTGTCCCTTCTTGCATATGTTGCCCTGAACTTGCTTATAGTGGCTGTACAAAGAGTGATTTACAAGGCATCTTTTCATTCTTATAAAAAGGGGGAAGCAATGAAAACCCAAATGCCTTTAAACACCATAGCACTAAGGGATAAAATTGAATCAATTATAATATATCAGGGACAGCCAGACAGAAAAAACTGAAAACACCATATACTTACTACTAAGTACGACACTCGTTGACATTGAAGATTTCTATTCAGGGCCAAGGGCAAGATCATGCCAAGCATCCACATTAACTTGGTGAGTCTCCTGATCTGATCAATAGCAAAGCACGAGGTAGATGTTAGAAGTCAAGAAGAAGAAAACTGGCTAAATAGTCTTCAATAAAAGGTACATCTCGTTTACATTTGGTCACTAGTTTCAGTACAGATATCCAAACATATGTTTTCATATTCACAACATCTTAGTAGACAATTTCACTTTTTTGTAGATGAGCAAACGAGGCGTTATCTTCCAAATAATAGGAAATCAATACAAGCATTAAAATGAAGTAGTTTTATCTTTTGATAGAATTGAACGAAGAGATTATCCACAGATAATTATTTAAATAAAGCACATTACTCTATTAGGATAGTCCTCAGTATCGTCTGTCCGAACAACCAGTGTTGTGGGTAGTGGAAGATCTGTAAGAACATTTAAGTAAATGCGCATGAATATCAAGCTGAAAGGACTTAAGAGAAAACAACTCTTCATTAATTTTGTGCCAACTGCCAATCTATATTCCCAAGAAATAGGGAGGGAAGGAAACTAAAAACATACCATCATCAGGGAGTGTGTCTCTCATCCATGCCTCATCGACAACATCAATAACAATACCCAAGCTCAGTTCTGCCATATTTGACCTTCCACAGCGTATGTCCTATTGTAAGATACAAAAGGGCGGGAATAAAAGGTTGAAGAATTGGCTCTTACATGTTAACATAAGCATTCTAACTCTTTCAAGCTCCAAGTAATGAAATGAATTTAAAAACAGAGAATTCTAATCCTCCAATGCAATGCCACATGTAAATCATGATATAAATCTAGATTTTTTATTGCGATTTAAAATAAATATAATGGAGTATTATTTCTTAACCGTGATCATTATTCACTTAAGAACGAGCCACAGAAATACCTAAATTTTTTCTCTGTATTTACTATTAATTGCTTCGTAGAATTTATTATTATGCTTTAATTCTAAAAATCTCGTCATTCTTCTCTCTTCCCCACCCTTGGAGATCTCAACAAATTTCCACTTCTCTTTTGTTTATTTAAAAAATAATAATAACAAAAAAAAAAGCAGCTATAAAAATAAAAACAGTTAATTCTTCTCAGTCTCTTCCTCTTCCTCGATGGAGCAATCGCAAACAATAACAATTTGAGGAAATGAGAACACGACATACTGCGAGAGCGAGTGTCGAATTCAAAAACTAGATAGACAAAGAGGGAGGCTAATTGCGAACAGAGGCGACCAGTCTCTAACCACCGAATGTCGTCGTTAAAGAGGCCGAAAATAAAAAGGTGAAAAATCGCTTCCAAATGATAAATATGTCACGAAATTGTAAACAGATTGGATATTTGACTACATACTTCAAATTCTTATGATTTACGAGTATTGAACAATTCGAATTTGGGTTCAATGACTCTCGCAATGACAATAGCTACTGTGCAAGGAATGGGGAAAATATAGAACAATCTGACAAAGACAGATTCAAAGCTAAAAAGTAAATAAAACAAGATCAGGGAGAATAATTATAACCAGTTCTTTGCACAAAACCAGAGGGCAGGCGAGAGAACCTGAGCCGGGAAGCCGATGATGCGGTGCGAGGGCAGAACAGAGAGTGGCGGAAGTGACCTCAATTTGAAAAATGGGAGTGGCGGAAAAAATGACGAGAAGAATGCTTCGCGCGTGCTTTTATTTATTTATTATTTTCTTTTTGTTATGACACAGATTTTATATTTTTAAACTATAATCGTTAGTTGTTATTTTAATTTTTTTAATATATTAATTATAATATATTATATTTAAAATTATTATAATTTAATTTAATTATTTTTATTATTTAATTAAGTGTTAAAATTAATATTTTAATTAACATATCTAATTATATAATTTAAAAAATTTAATAGAAATAAAAAATAAATTTATTATACAAAATAATACAAATATTCTAAAAATAAATTATATGAAATCTTTAATTAATTTTTATTTTTATTTTTAAAAATAAAAATTAATTAAAGATTATATTCATTTATTTTAAGATATTTATGTCATTTTACATAATAAAATTATTATTATTTATTTATATTAAAATTTTTTAATTATATAACTAGTTCATATTAATTAAAATTATTAATTTTAATATTTAATTAAATGTTAGAGTAATTTGATTAAATTATAATAGTTTAGAATGTAATGTGTTATAATTAATAGATTAAGGAGGAGAGTGCAATGACAACTAAAGATTAAGGTGAAAAAATATAAAATTTTTTTTTTTTATGTAATTTTAATTAATTTGTCAAAAAATAAGAATTTTAAAAAACATAAGTCAAATATATCATAAATTTTTTCAATTATTATTTAATCAATAAATTATTACAGTATAAAATTTTAAATATATTTAAAATAATTCTTAAATATTAAAATTTTAATAAAATGGTTCCAAAAAAAAGAATACTAACATAAAATTTTATAAAATATTTTCTTCTCCCAACCTATATAAATGGGTTAAAAATTTTGAGAAAATTATTTATTAGTATTGGACTACAAAAGTTATTGTTCATTTTTTTCTTTAATAAAAATTAATTATTCTACTATAATCATAATAGAATAATTATTTATTATAATAAAATAATTACTTTAATAACTAATTATTTTTATAAAAGAATAAAAATAAAAATAATTATTTATAAAAGTATAAAAATAAAAATAAATAAACATTACCTTCCTACCATATAGAAATAGTATCTAACTATCCATAGAGTACTATATAAATATTTATTTATTTTTTAGTCAAATATTTTTAAGAATTTCTCAATTCTTAATATATTTTAAAGCAAAAAATTTTCCCAGCGTTTTGAGAACTGCTAGAAGTTTCCGGACTCAAATCGCCGCCAATTGTTCCCATTCATCTAAAGTTTATTAATGAAATAATTTATAAACTTAATTATATTTGTACCCAACTTTGCCCCCCATCTTTCAGGCTCTAAAAAGAAGAATCGAAATGGCGAACTTATCTTAATCCACTTCTGACAAAACTAGAACCCCTGGCCTTTCTCACATTTTCATTAATCATCAATTTCCTCAACCTTTCCGCCTCTGCCCACTTCTCTCCCAAAGCATACAAATCAGATATAAGGGTATATATCCCTCCATCATTTTCGGGTTTTATCATCCTCAAGACCTGCTCAATCACTCTCTCAGCCATCTCAAATTGCCTGTGCTCCTTACAAGCCGATAAGAAAGATCCCCAGACAACAATATTTGGTTCAAGTTTCATGGTTTTGATAACCTCATAAGCCTCCTCTACCATCCCTGCTTTGCCAAGCAAATCAACCACGCATCCATAATGTTGAATTCTTGGTTCTAGACCATACAGTTCAATCATCTTGAAATACCTGCGTCCCTCGGTGACTAATCCAGTGTGAGCACAAGCACTAAGTACCCCTGTGAAAGTCAATTCATTGGGTTTCACTCCTGCTATCTGCATCTTCTCAAATATGACTAATGCTTCTTTACTGTAGCCATGTTGGGCTAAGCCAGAAATCAGCGCCGTCCAAGACATGACATTTCTTTCTTGCATCAACGCAAAAACCTGGGAAGCAAATTTCAAAAATCCACATTTAGCGTACATGTTGACTAGAACGGTACCTAATTCCACACTCAATTCCCATCCATTCTTCACTACGAAACCATGAATAGATTTTCCAGCTAATAATCCAAGAGAACCCATGTGGGCACATCCTGATAATACTGAACCTGCAGTTATTTGGTCTGGTTTTATTCCCCCATCAACCACCATATGTCGAAAGAGTGATAAGCCTTGCTCATAACTTCCATTATTCGTGTAAGCAGCAATCATAGCAGACCACGAAGCCACATCTCTGTGCGGAATTTCCTCAAAAACTGAACGTGCTCCTTGGGTATCCCCTGACCTTGAATATCCGGTAATCATCGTATTCCATGAGACAGTATTTTTCATGGGCATTTCGTCGAACAATAGACAAGCATCCAGAAAGGACACGGCAACATAAGCATTCAGAAGAGAGGTTGCTACATAAACGTGAGAACTAAAGCCAAGTTTGAGGATTTGGGCATGAAGGTGTCGAGTGATGGCGAGGTTCTGTAAATGGGTACAAGATTTTAAGGTGAAGAGAATGCAGAAGCTATCAAAAGGAACCCTATTGCGGTGCATTTCAGAGTAGATATGCAGGGCTTTCCTAGGAGAAGAGACATTTCTCAAAGCTGAAGCCCATGAACCGAAGTTTCCAACAAATGAAGACACCCAGCGGTTCATAGGTTTCCTCCTATTGGAGCATCTCCTTTCGTCGAACGGGTGATTTTGAAGTAAGCGAAACTTTGATTTATTTACGGATTTGCCCCTTCTACACACTTCTATTTCTAATATTATTTAGTTGGAAGCAAGCGAACACGCGAGAGAGAAGATCAATGGCTTTCTCTGGCAAAGTCACCATTACATCAATATCCCGTGCTTTAATTGTCGCCTCCAACAAAGGCAGTTCGCCATCTTTATTTGCCTCCTCCTTCTTCTGTGGGCGCCTCCGATGCAGATTTTCTACATTACCTTTGCCTTCCTCTGCAGCCTTTTTTACAAGCTCCTTCCCCTCTACATATCCTTCCCTTAGAATCGCAAACTTCAATACTACAAGGCTATATTTTAGCTCTGAAGCCAACACCACCAAGAAGAACGTCGACACCAAGGTCAACTTCTCTCTCTCTGATTCTGAAAATGAGGATGATGATGCTACGCCCGCTAAAAATACCCAGAAAGAAATTGACAAAAATAAGAAGCTCCCACCCCCTTATGACCCCTTTAACAAGAAGTCAGTCATTGATGAGCCCAGTGACCCAAAAGATTTGCAAGAGATTTTTCACAACATGAGAACTGGTGATGGATTGTTTAACCATGCAGTTAAGATGTTCGACGCATTGTCCAAAGACGGTCTCACCCATGAGGCTTTGGAGCTCTTCGGTCAGATTAAAGACAAGGGTCACATGCCCGACATAGTGGCTCACACGGCCATCATTGAGGCCTATGCCAATGCTGGTCAGCCGAAGGAGGTTCTCAAGGTTTATATGCGCATGCTTGCTTCTGGGGTCTCTCCCAATGCTTATACGTACACTGTTCTTATTAAGGGACTTGCTGCTGATTCCGAGTTTCTGAGGGATGCCAAGAAGTATGTTTTAGAAATGATGGAAAAAGGCATGCGACCCAATGCCGGGGCTTATACGGCCGTGTTTGAGGCATTGGCCAGGGATGAGAAAGTGGATGAGGCCACGGAGTTATTGGAGCAAATGAAGGCTAAGGGATTTGTTCCTGATGAGAAGGCTGTGATGGAGGTTCTGAGCAGTAAAAGAGGCCATGTTTTCAGAACCGTCAGAAACATTCTTTTTGGCAAGTAGCTATCTAAACGACTCAATATGGTGGGTAATTTGAGACAGGTAATATTGAGATGAGAATGGCATCATTGCCAGATATGTAATTTCATCTTGTTTTTTCTGTCTTTTGGTTTGTATAAATGATTTTCTTCGAATTGCGGAGACCTTTATGAATTACCCTGCACCTTATTATTAAAGTATGTTTGTTTGCAAGTTTTTTATGCTTCTTTTGAAAAAAAGAAGGTTTTTTTAGAAGGGTAATCCTACCCCCCCCCCCCTTTTTTTTAAATTGTAGTATAAGAATTATGGAGTTTATTTTTTATTTTGTTATTTTTGTCTTAATTTTTTTATTTTTTGATATTAATAAAAAAAATTTATATCATATATATTTTTTAATCTTTTAAAATTTTTTTGTATTATTCATTTTTAATGTTTTTGACATTATTCATTTATAAGTACAAAAATTTTAAAATTTTTTAAAAAATATATAACATAAATAATAATTTATTAATATTAAAAAAATTAAAGAAACTAGGTAGGATAGAGAAATCCTTTTTAGAAATAGAAGTTATTTTATAGTTAGATAAAGAAAAAATTTTGAATTAAAAAATGAAACAATATTCTTTTTTATTTATCAATTTTTGACTTTTTTTTAAAAAAAAATTTCTTTTTACTTTTCTTTTTAAGAGAAATTAAAATAAACACTCAATTATTTTGTTTAAAATGATTTATTTTTTAAAAATAATTATTTATTCTTAAAATAAGTGCAAGAAAAATTTACTTTTTTTTGGTACTACTACTTTCCTTAATTCACACTTTATCTAATTTTAATTTTTATCATGATTAATTCAATAAAAATTTAATAAAGAGAAATATCATCAATAATAAATATTAAATATAAGAAAAATTATAAAAAATTATTTTTGTGTACTTCTACAATTTTAGAAGATTTTTTTATAAAATAATATCTTATAATTGTTAAAAAAATTATATCATATCATTATAAAAAAAAATACAGACACTAAAGTTATAACTTATTTATTGTTTTACCATTTAATTTATTTGTGTTGATATTCATAGCTCATTTAATCTTTAAGTATTTATTTAAAATAGAAATTTTAATCTTATTTAATTATTGAATTTGCTCTAAATTTACGTAAGCTACTTTGTATAATATAATATAATATGTAAATAATTTTTATACAGAAGCGCAAATTCCTTGATAGATGATCTTCAGTCTTAGGCTCTTAGCATTTTTGTCTTACCTGAAATGAAAAAACAATGTCCAAGGTATTAGTGTCACTGAAACTAAATGAATTTGAGCATTTGCGGTTCAACCGGAGCTTGCACCCCATTCTAATTCTGTAAATAGTTTTATAAAAGCTAGTGAATTTTATGATGTTTGCCATGAAGACGGAGATGAGGCAAATTGATGTTGCTACGCGTATCAAAGAATTCTCACTGAGATCAGTCACCAAAATTAATTTCAACCCAAAAGAATTAAAACTCCAGTCTAACATGCGTTTATAGTGCCATAAGATACTAGTTCTCTTAGGACCTCTGGATCGGTAGCTTCAAAGCATCTTCTGCATAACTTTAGGCATTTCATATTCCATTCATTTAAAGCTATTCCTGTCTTTTTCTGAACCATGAAGGTTCAAACAGATTACATGTTAGACAAAATGGTTGAGCAAATAATACAGTGCCACATAGTTACTGTTCTTGCTAAATATCGCAACCTTAATACAAATGATGAATATTACATCAAGGGTAAGAGGAAAAACTTCATGACCAAAAATGGGAGACCTGTATGGAGATTACGCCAATAGAGATGCAAATTAAAGTTGATTTTGAAATTCTTTCAGGGAAGCATCTTTTAATTTCCTGAACCCGTTAGGCCACCACCAGTGGCAGCAGCTCAAGTCTGGGAAACGTGGTGGGCTGGTGGCCAGAAATAAAAGATGTGGAACTAGAAATTTAAAAAGTCTCGCTTGTTGGGACATTCAGATGCCCGATGCCCAGATTGCCCACAATTAAAACATGACCCTCCAAAGCTTCTGCAATGCACATTTAGATGTCATATCAGCCAAACAAATCTAAATATCAGTCAGCGTTCTGTAACTTATATAGGAAGAAAATTACCAAACAACAATGAAATTATACGAGAAGAAAGAAAAGGATGACATCCCTCTTTTCAACCAAAACCCCCAACCACCCCCACTTTTTCCATACTTGCGTCGAAAAGAGCATAATGAGGAAAGAGTTTATATTACAGGCTCACTAAACGTGGGTAATGCAACTTGCACTCATTGAGTTATGTCAATTGCATTTTCCTTCTATATTTTGAGGATTAAGACATCTTTGGATGGAAGGGATGCTTTCCTTGAGAGGTATTAGATCAACCTGTATGCCTTAGACTGTCTTCTAATGAAGGGGCAAAGGGAATGGCTACAAAAGAAGACATACCTGTCTGATGATGAAGGCCTGCTTGATCGTCTGCCACCAATTAGCCAATCATCCCCACTGCTTCTTGACTTTTGAGACCAGCTATTGCCACTTGACTTTTGAGACCAGCTATTGCCAGTTCTATAACTCCGACCACCTCTCCTATATGAATCACCAAAATCATCATCAGAGTCTCGGGCCCCTTCCCATCCCCGTGAGGTTTTAAAACCTCTCCGATCCCTAGTACCTCTACGGTTACTTCCATCTCTGTCAGAAAACTTCCCATAGAAATCACTAGGAGGCCCATCATCTTGCAAAGGAGGTAACTGCCAATAAACGTTATACATGCAATGCGTTCATCTAATCAGTAATGCAACACGCTGATACCAAAACATGGTGTTTTGGTTAAGAGAAACGTACAGACAGACACATAATCCACAAAGGTTTATAAAATGAAAATAGCAACCAAATATTGTAATATACCTTAGTGATCTTGGAAATAGTGTTTCCAGATGGTATTTCCTTATTCAGTAACTCTTTAGCAATGTCCTCTGGAAGATCAAAAACGGCTCCTTGAACCTGATTGTTGAAACATCAAACAAGTTGACAGTGTGAGACACAAGTTCCTAAGGACACAAGCATAAAAAAAGAACCAAAGAATATAATTCAGATACAAACCCTTTCATCTGCAATTATATGTATTTTTCCAACTTCATCAGCAGCTGGAGAATAAACATCAGAAAGAAACCCAGTGACTGATCTTGCAGACAGAAATCTTCTAGAATTATCTGGATCCCGAGTCAGTTGCAATGTAACCCATCCCTGCATACCCATCAGTTTTAATGAGCTGAACAGTTAATACAAGTGTGTAAAACCAACACAAATATGTAGGATAAGCCGAGAGTTATAATGCAGCACATTGGGCTTGTACACAGTTACACAACAAAAACCATGTACTTGCATTCAAATAATAGTAATCAAAAAAATATTAGTATGATATGAGAAAGCAAGAAATATCTTCAGGCCAGTATTATAACCTCCGTGGATTAGTGGATGGTCCCCAGACTAGTTTTCCATGCATTCTAGAAGAAATAGTTCATCACACTGGTTTGGATCATTGTTGAAGATCATTATAATAGGAAAGCCATGCTGAGAAGCTTACGGAGAGGTGATCATTATTTAAGATCATTATAATAGGAAAAACTGATGCTGCCATACGCCTGTACCTAGTTATCTGGATTTTAGAACTTGGCAAACACCCCCAAATAGAGAAGGACATCAAATTGCAATTGCTATTCTGCCAGAGAAATATTTTATATTTTTCTTGTTCTTACCAGTTCTCCAAACAGATGCACATCCTTTGCATACTATTAATGAAAGTAAAAATCATTACCTAAATAAGTATTAACCAGAAAGAATATGAAGAAACAGGATATCCTTAACTTTTGATAAAGAACCCATGATTTTCCCCCTTTTCAACTAAACAAATGCCACCACGATTCATGCAAAGTCTTGTTCAATTAAAAATAAGGTGCCAGCTAGAAAACTGTAAGACTAGTTAACTTCAATTGAAAACATAAGCTTCTCAAATACCTGCTCATGGTTGATAAGAGACCGGGATGAGGGAGGTCGAGAAAACCCACTTAGATGTGCTAGTGCAGCTGCAAGGGCACTTGTTCCTTGTTCTTCAATCAGTTTTTGTGCAGTTGCGGTGAAAAATGCAACCGATTCAGGATCAACTCTATTAAGTGTGGCAACCACTTGCTCAGCAGATGACTTTAAAATCTCTTCTATAGCTGGTGGACTAATAAATTCAAATTTGCAGCCTACATCACGCTCAAGAGATCTAACTGTTCTCCTCTGGCTACTGGTGTACATCAGAATGGCAGTACCTTCCTTTCCTGCACGCCCAGTACGACCAGAGCGGTGTACGAAAGTCTCAGGGTCATTGGGAAGTTCATAATGGATAATCTGAAGAAAAAGTACAAGGTCAACATGCTCTTTAATATGTTGAGAACAGACAGCCGTTTAGTACTAGACTGAGGAAAAACATAGGGCATTCTAATTCAAATATAAATCTGAAACTTGTTTTGGAGGTAAGCGGAATTTTCGTTAGGAATAAAGAATGAAAAGATGAAATTATAATGAACACATGTGTGAACAAAAAAACACACAAATTATCAAATATATAATCTTAATCCTCCAGTAATATAAGATAGTGTATAGTGAAATTTTGAAAAAAAAAAAAAAAAGATTGAAAAAGGCCAGATTTAGTGAAAATAATGTCTTTAATAAAACATACAAAAGCCACGAACAGAGACCAGAATTTACTATATACCAAAAATAAACTATAGAAAGACCCAAGTGGTTGAGTTTATGACTTCAGAGTTCAGACAGTTGGCACTAAATCTAAATTTTTAAAAATCTGTAGAAAACGGAATTGACAACATACAAAACCAAGATCAGAGGAGGAGGTTTAGATGTGGGCCACAAAGCATCCCTTTGAACTTACCAAATCAACATTAGGTATATCAAGTCCACGAGCTGCAACATCAGTGGCAACAAGCACCGTGAATTTTCCTTGCCGAAAACCATTCAATGTTCTCTCTCTCTGATGCTGAGATATATCGCCATGCAGTGCCTCAGAAGCAATAGTATTTGTTAATGCCAATGATACTTCATCAGCATCTTTTTTTGTCTGTGTAAAAACAATAGTCTTCCCACCCTTTGCATAAACCTAAAAGACATGATGCAATGACAACATGACAACCATTATAGCTTTAATACATTAAAATAGACAACAAAATTTAATTTAGTATATTTTAAATGTACATTTAAATGAGTCTATTATCTATAGAAAGTTAGAAACACAGTCAAAATTTGTGTCTAGGTTATACATCGAAACATTTACAAAGGATGATGTTGTCTAAAAGTTAAGACATCTAGAAGTTTATTTAAGAATTCCTTTGATAATTCTAAAGAGTGAATACGCATATAAAAATGACAGATTTATTAATTAGAGTCAACACAGAGCTTTTATGTCCTTCTGTGCACACATGCAAACATTGCAGTGAATGTCTCCACAAATTTGTATTATTGAATAATACAACTAGCTGAGTGAACATGTCTGGCAGCTCATGAAGTACATGCCAGCATGAGAATGATGACCCAACGTTTGCTTGCCCAGTATACATGACTGTCTATACTCTATACCATGGAATTTCTCAAATGAGTTGGTACTCTGCTTTTGAATAGTTAAAACTAGTAATAATAGTAAGTTAGTAGCATTACTTAATATAGCTACTAAAAAAAATCGCAGGGTAGCAAACTGCAGAGATAACTGAACTGATAGCTAAGAAAAAGCAAAATTTTAGCAAGTGGCAGCTCTTACTGTTATAAGATCAGAAAGCATTGTCCGCTTTGAAGTGGCTGTGGCTGATATAGCATGAAGTTTGATCCCTTCTGCAAGCTTCTCTTCTTTTTCACCAACCTTGTTCAAAAGGAAAAAGGAATAGAGTCATAATCATTATTCTTCTTTTCTGATAAAAAGCATAAAAACCATTATTGATCTTTCATTCTACAAGAACTTAAACATTAGTATGCACATGTCTGTCCTAAACTATATGATAGGGTCAGGAAATCTCCTATAAGTGACTGAGATGCTTCCAAACAGATGTGAACAGGGTTAATGATCAGAAATTGCACCAGTGTCATAAACTAAATTATTCAGAAAGCAGGGTACATTGCAATGAACAACTTGCAACTAGCTTTTTACCCACACAGAGAATGCCATCTGTATTAAGTCAGTCATACTTTAACTGCTATAGTAAGAGATAAGCAATGACAACACCATAGCACCTTTCCTGTTCATCTGATTTTTTCAGTCTGAAAGAAAATTGCTAGCATCTTTGGCTATACCCTGAAGCAGTGACAGCTTGTGGAATGCCTAACATTCAGGTGACTTAACATCTACAAGCCTCAAAGATTTGTGCCACAAACATGACTCTATAATCAACACTGCTAGAGAATTTTATTTGTAACTATTAAACAAATAAAGATAGCTGGGAACTCAACACAACTATATTGTTGAAAAATATTGACACTTTTTTTTTTGGCAATAATTTTGACTCACTTTATTTTACACATTTTCCTCACATACTCCTCTGTCATGCTCACTTGCAAGTTGCAATGCTGATAGGTTTTATGAACAAGTTCTCAATTGACTAAATTATAAGTATACATAAAGTGAATAGAGGTAAAAAGTAACAAAATTACCAAATCAATCGTCAATGGATTGTCCAAATATTTTCTTGCCAATTTCTTCACCCAACTAGGCATGGTTGCAGAAAAAAGCATGCTCTGCCGCTCAGATGGGAGCTTTTCTAAAATTACTTCCACATCCTCCTCAAACCCAACAGCAAGCATCTGATCAGCTTCATCAAGGACCAAATACTGAACTTCACTCAGTTTAAGGCTGTTCCCATTTATTAAGTCAATAATTCTACCAGGTGTTCCAACCACTACATCAACACCACGTGAAAGTGCATTTTGCTGTGTAACATAAGAAACACCCCCATAAACACAAACTGTGCTCAGATAGGGTGCAGATTCTTTTATCTCTTTCTCTACTTGCTTTGCTAACTCCCTGGTAGGTGCAAGGACCAAAGATTTAGGAAGACGACCAGACCGCCTGAAAGAAACAAAATACTGTATCATATATATCAAGAAAGTCTGAAATTAATAGGGTTTATCATGCATGAATGACTAGTACCTCTGAGAGGTTCTTTGTTCATCGTCACTGAGCCATTTAATAATTGGAATCCCAAATGCTAATGTCTTCCCAGTCCCAGTCTTTGCCCGAGCAATGAGATCTCGGCCTTCAAGAGCCGGTAGTAACACAGCCCTCTAATCACAGAAAGAAAACAGGAAAAAGAAAAATGGGACGAGGACAAATTTGCAAGAAGAAAAATATAGTCAAATTCCGCGAAGACCTTTGGCACAAGTTGGAAAATTAAACGATAAACATAAGGAGCTACACTGTGTATGGTGCATCAAAGTAGAATAATTCTAATTCATTCATATACTTAGAAGAATGAAGTTGAAACAAAAAAAAACAAAGGTTGTAGGTTTCTGTGTTACAAATTTACCAGAAACTTTCAGATGCGATAAACATATGGAAGAGAAGGTTATTTCACTTTTCACGCAGAAACATATGTAAACCTGAGAAGTAACAGGAAGCATGAAAGCATAACCCCAAGCAACTAAATGACTTGTTCGTCCAGAATGCAGAAACTTCATGGGACAATAGTAAGCTTTCATGTTGGAGAACACATTTGTGAGATTAAAATATTTGGGTAACTTACTTAATTGGTGTCAGAAACAATATTAACAATAAAGTTACCCCTATTACTGAAAAAATAAAAAATTATGCAGTATTAGTGACGGAGGAAAAAATACGACACCTGAATGGGGAAAAGATGAGTAATTCCCCGTTTCTGGAGCGAATCCACCAGGCGCGAAGGCAAGCCCAGCTTGGAAACATCGAGCTCGTCCTGGTTGTCAGCAGCAGAAGAGACCTCAGTTTCAGAGTGATAGCCATAGTCCTCGTTGTGGATAACATCGTCCAAAGGGTCTTTGTCGGAGAAGCCACGACCTATACCCTTGAATGCTTCTTCACTTAAAGTGGAAGAATTGGGCGTGGCAATCGCCGAAGGAACAAAACTAACTCTGGGCTTAAACCCGCTCTTAAAACTACCACCGCCATTGTTGCTGAGGTGAGCTCTCCGAACGTTGTTAAAGTGGGACTTGTTGTCCGAAAATTGCAACGAAATGGAAGTGGTAGCACCCGTTATTGTTGTTACCCTTTTGTATAGTTCCAGAGACGGAGTCTGGTATATAGAAGAAACACCTATCATAGAAGCCATTTTCTCTTAGCTACAGGAGCAGAGCTCACTTTTTAACTTTTGGTCCCTTGAATTTCTTAGAACCACCACGTATTCACTCAAAGTCCTCGACCACAAAGATGATGATAGAAGCTCTCCCTACTCTGAGAAGGAGAAAGATATTGTATGTGAATGACTTGAGCGGAAGAAGAGGCGGCGAGGACTGCTAAGTGTGTTTGTACTGGGCAGTGGATAGGGTGGAAGGGAAGAGAGGGGATAAGGCCACGCCCTTCGAATGTATGGCCTTTCAGACCTCCACCTTGCTCCATTTGTGAAGGATGTTTATCTGATATTTTACTCGGGTCAGGTCATCCTGGCCCATGGAGCGTTCGATAGTGATTCAGTGAACATCACTCCTTGGATCTTCTGGGCCGGGTCATTTAACGAAAATAAATAAATTAATATTCTGACATATATTATCTTGTATATACAAATACATATATATTACAACTTGTGGTGTTAAAAAAATGTTATACTCAAAGATAGAAAATGTCGTTTTCAAACTAAAAGAAATATATTAAATGGCCATACCTAAGGCTCAGAGTATGTTATTTATGTTGGTTTACTTAAAATATATAATACTAGTTCTTTAGATTTTTATTAAATATATTTGAATATATTAGAATATTTAGATTTTTTTTAATTTTTGTTTTTAATTTTTTAATTTTATTTTTAAAAATAATCAAAAGAATTTAAAAAAAATCCCAAAATAAGTCAACAATTTTTTTAAAATAATTAAAATACAATACAAAAATTGAATAAAATTTAAAATTTAAAAATATAAACAAAAATAATTAAAAAAATTAATATTTAAATATACAATATATTTAAATGTAACTTAAAAAACACATTAAAGTATATAATAGATATTAAAGCCACACTTAGCTCCTATAGTGGATTTTTGGATTGAGTTTTAAAAATTAATATTTAATGTATATAAAAATGTATAGGTAAAAGTAAAGGAAAACAATATATATAGGTTAAGAAATTAAATGTGGAAACTTTAACTATAAGCGCATTGTCTGTTTTTGCAGACCCTTTTTTTTTGTTCGTCATTGCAACATTTTTCGTGCTAAGTGAAATTAAAAAAAAAATACTGGATAAATGGTTAAAAAGGATTACTGCACTTGAACAAATTTATGAAATATGTTTTTAATAAGTTGAATTATAAATATAGTTCCTAAAAATCTTGAACTTGCTAAATTTGAGCTTCGGAGTTTTAATATAATTTTATTTTGGGAAATTTGTAACTGCTGAAGCTGGTTGTAACCCTGTCCTTAACATGTTGTAAACTGGTGGAGGGTAGAGGGTTGGAGAACTGGCGTGAGAGCAGCTTATCGATGTACAGGAACGAAGAGTTAAATTGGTCAAGTGTCTATAGCTTAGCTTCACTCAGCAATTGCCTTGAAGCAGACCTTTCTTTACTGTTTACTCCATTCTAATTTCGAAACTGAAATTAAAGTTGCAAATTCCCAACAAACTCCAACTCTTTCCATGGCGGTCGGATTTACGGCTTTTGATCCCCTTGTTTCTAACATCTCTTTTGTCACGCTATGCTGGGCGTATTTTAATTAGCTATAATCTTCTGGAAAAATTTTAAGTCAAATATAAGTTTATAAAAAATATATAAATAAAATTAATCATAAATACATATATAATTATTAAAAATAATAATTACTTAATATATTTATTTATAATTAATTTAATCTACATATTCTTTTTATATTTAAAAATACTTTTTCATAAAACCAACGAAAAATTGGGAATACCTGAATCCTCCTTATACGATTTCGACATTTTGGCCGGGAGTAATGTTATTCTTATTCCTTGTTTTTAATATTATTTTTATATATTTATATATTTATTATTTTATTAATATTTATTAATTACATTTATTATTATTTTATAATATATTAATAACTAAAAAAAGGTATAAGATAAATGTAAGAAATAAAAGTAATAATATTCATACATAATTTTTATATATATTTTTATATATATTATTTTATTATTTATTATTATTATTATTTTATAATATAATAATAATAATAATAATAATAAAATATAAAATATAAAAAATATATTTAAGTATTATTATTATTCAAAAAAATGTGTGAAAATAATTTTTTTCTTTGAGAATAATATTATTTATACATTTTTTATATTTTTAATTTTAATCATTAATATATTATATTATTATTTATCATGTATTATTATTATTATATAATATATTAATAATTATAAATATAAATATTATATAAAACAAATAAAAAATAATAATGACGTAATATATAATGTATTATTATTATTATTATAAAATAAATATAAAAAATTATATATAATGTATTATTATTATTATATAAAAAAAAAATTAAAACAAGGTAGGCAGTAGAGTAGTATTCCTCTTTTATATAATACAAAATGTTATATTATATGAATGTATTGCCCCTTGTTTTTTGGTAGAGAATGTGTAAATATTATATTATATGAATGTATTGCCCCTTTTTTTTTGTAGAGAATGTGTTACCCTTTAATATATATTAAAAGGAAAATATTACTCTATTGCCTGCTTTTTTGGTAGAGAATGTGTTACCCTTTAATATATATTAAAAGGAAAATATTACTCTATTGCCTGCTTTTTTGGTAGAGAATGTGTTACCCTTTAATATATATAAAAAAGAACACTACTCTATCGCCCACTAAGGTAGGCGGTAGAGAGTTTTAATTTTTTTTTATATTTTTTTAATTTTTTTAAATTAATTAATTAATTTTTATAGCATGACTTTTTTTAAATTTTTTAAGATGTTTTTTTATATTTTTTGTAAAATTTTTTAAATTACAAATAAATAATAAAAAAATTATAGATAAATAGTAAAATGAAGGTAAAAAAATTTAAGGAAAAATTTAAAAATATCTTAAAAAATTTTGAAAAAATACATAAGATATAAAATAATTAATTAATTTTAAAAAATAAAAAAATTTTAAAAATATAAAATGTAAAAAAAAAAGTGGGAGGGGCTGGAGGATAGCCCCTCCCATATCAAAAGGATGGGAAGAAAAAAAAAACGAGATTAAATTGGCATAACAAAGGGTATCACTTAATTTATTAAAAAAATTAATATGCCTTTAATAATGTACGAATATGTAACTTTTGTTATATTGAAGGGACGTCTGGTATCAGAATTCTTTTAACTTTTATGAGAATCATTAGTCAGAAATCATAATTTTTAACGTTTGGTGTAAGGATTTAAAAAGTTTTCTCAATAAATTTGAATTTTCGGGAATACTTTGTAAGCAAGTTTTTCATAAATTTTTTTTCATGTGTAGGGGGGTTTTCTTAAATTTTCATCTTATGGAAAAATTTTAGGAAACGTAAATGATCATTTTACCTTTCCTCACAAACTATTATACCATAAGTACTCCAAACTCAAACCACAAATTTTGAAACCCCAAACACCCAAACCCTAAATTTTAAGATCTAAATCCCAAACTCCAAACTCTCAAACTCTAAACCCTAAATTCTCAACCCCAATTCATAAACCCCAAACTCTAAATTTCTAACCTCTCAGCTCTAAACCCCAAGTCACAAACCCTAACCATTAACCTCTATTTTTTTAAATATAAATTTTTTATAATTTATATATAGGGGTATATTTGTAAAAATTATTTAGATTCTCAAAAAAATAGTTTATGAATCAAACGTAAAAATATTTATCATTTTCAATAATTTACGAAACCAACCAAACACAATTTTTATGTTTATGAGAATAAGATTTCTAAAAACCATTACTCTCAAAAATTATTTTTAAAAAAAAATTATGTACCAAACGCCCTGAGTATTTTGGCTAGGATATTATATTGCCAGTGTGAGTTGCCACTCCACTCTAATTTTATGTAGATTCACATTTTGAATTTAAAAATTAATTTAATGCTATCCCGAAATATTAATTTTATAAATAATTCATTCTGAATTTATAAGATTTTATTATAATTGTAATTTGTATTTAATAAATTTATACTTAATATATTATTTTTAAACACTTGTTTATTCTAAAAACAAAATGAAAGCACTAAACGGGGAAACGAGTAGGGATGTCAAAACGGGCCGGCCCATTAGGGCCAACCCTAACCCTTGAAGGGTTAGGGCGGGTTTTGAGCCAAAAAAACAGGCCCTAAAAAACGATGGCCGTTTTTGGCCCGGCTCGTTTAAGGCTCGGCTCGTCAAGGGCTAACCCTTGACGGGCCGGGTTGGCCCTGTTAA
>JASKGM010027901.1:0-26782 GCA_034509205.1 Ceratonia siliqua | reverse complement strand
GTTTATGTATCAATCTGTAAGTTTGTTTTCCATTCACTGAGTCAGTGGACTCACCCCTCACTTTACATTTTCAGATCTGCAGATTGAGAATTTACCTTCAGCTCCGCCTGCACTTTTTGAATATGCTGAGTAACTTGGTAGGAAACTCATCTGAATAATAGTAGTATTAGAAGTTGTTTGAGGATTGTGGACAGACTTGGATAGGTTTAATTGCATTTTATTTTCATGGTCTGTAAGTTAAATTGCATAATTCTGTGTAATTGGATATACAGTCCATGATGGACTTTCACTGCTTTTCTGGTAAGCACTGAGGCTTCTGGTTGGTGGTGGGTTGTCCACCTTGTTTTATTTGCAGGTTTATACCCTGGGATAGTCCATATTTCAGGGAAAACTTTGCCGAAATTTCTAATAAATTTTAGACTTAGAATTTATTTTATGAAAGTGTGTTTAACTTCTTTATTTATTTATAAATGAATTTCAATGAAGTTTATCTGCATTGGTCTATGAGGCTGGTAGGAAATTACCTGACAGGTAATTCCCTACGCCGGTTACGTGTCCTAAATTGGGGCATGACACACTCTCCTCCTCTTATAATAGCAGCACTACTCTTGTGAGCAAGAAAAGTAAAGCTAACGATTTAATATGAACTGACTATAACCTATGAAAGTCATTAATAAGCGAGAGAAATTGCGTTAATTGTGTATATGGATTCATATATGACCATATTAAAAATAAATATAATCAGAAATGTTAGTATTAAATTATTTATTTATTTATTTATAATTAATTATTAATTATTTATATGTAAATAAAATAAAATATTTATCATAATTATTAAAAAAATAAATAAATATAATTTTGTTAACATTAATCAAATTTATTTTCATATATATATCAAATGCGAATTTGATTCTTTTTTTTTTTGCAATTATTTTTGACAAAAAAAAATTGACAGTTCGGGGTGGATATAGAAATGGATCTAGCCTTTTCGGCCTGTATCTTTTTTTACATTTTCTCTTTATCTGAACCATTCATTAAATTTTGAACGGTCAAGATTAAAATGTACGCAAAGTATGCGTACTTTGCCAAACAAATCTTGACCGTCTAAAATTAAATGTATTGCTCACATGGAAAAGATTCTAAGAAAAGGCTGGAATTTGGATCTGGTGGATATGTAGTATTCGTTGGGTTTCATATTTTGGTAGCATCAAGGAATTAAATTTCATGCCGTTTCGGTCGAAACGCATGAAAAATTTCGATTTCGTGCGAAACCGAAACGAAACGTCATTTCAATTTCGAAATAGCAATGAATCGTAAGATTTCGATTCGTTTCGGCGAAAATCAAAAGAAAAGTACCAAAACGAAACGAATTGAAACGGAATAAAAAAAAGAAGGAAGATGGATTATGATAATTTTAACTGCTTTCATATGAGTTTGATTGATTATTGTGACCATGTGGAGAGACATTATCAATTTCTTCTTAGATTATATCCATATTCTGGATATTTATGTTATAAACATTCTACTGTTAATTGATTCAAATTTCTTAATGATCATTGTTAATTATGTATTATGTAATTTGAGACTTTGAGTATAATATGTAATTTGCATTAAATTTTATATATGTTACATATTGTCAAAATTTATAAATATTAATTATATTAATATTATTTGAATGAGAATGTAATTATTTAATACTATATTATCTAATTATATATATTTATATTATTATTATCATGTTAAAATATTTTATAATTAAAAAAATATTATTTAAACTTATTTAAAAAAAATTTTAAATTTTTTTTTATTTTTATAAAATTATTTCAATTTTCTAAATGACTGAAATATTTCGACGAAATTTGATACTTGCTAGCATACGACTCTTGACTTTTCTCCGCGTTCCGTGGATAACATTATGCTCACTTCTAGAAGCCCGGTAGTTCAAAAATGAGAAAGGAATTAATTCACTTTCACCTATAACCCAATGTATACACCTAACAAATAGTACACGACTATGATACGTTCAACGGATTATTGGTGTCAATTCACCTTTTTATATTAAAAATAAAAAAACAAATTTGAAAACTTTAAATAATTAATCACTATTTATTCTATTTTATTTAAAAATCTTTTTTATCTAAATATAATAAGATAGAATAAAGATTTTAGTAACTATGAAACATAGAAGTTGAAATATCGGTTGGTTTATTTTATATATATATATATATATATATATATATATATTTTAAAAAAATCATGACTTTAAATTCAGTTAAAATTAAATTAATAAAATTCTGTACACGTGTCAAATCAGTGTTTATTATGGTCCATATTGTACGTGCACAGCAAGTTTGACCGCTGTAGCTGCTTGGAGGAAGATTCTTATAAATTTGAAATGCTAATTGAATTTATTAAACTTATCGGCTTAAATTTATACAAATTTTTTAGCACATGGATCATAATTTGTAGTTATATAATTTTTTTTGTTTCGAGAAATTCTTACAAATATTATACTATACTATATTATTTGTATAATAATTAAAATATAAATTATATATAAATTAAATAAAACAAAATAAATCTCATAATATATTATTGATTTTATGTTATTTAAAACGTATAAATAATTTTTATTAAATAATAAAAATAAAAATGTGCCTTCAGTTTTGTGTGTTGGGTGGCGTATGCTTAGAAATTCCGCAAAGTTTGGAGGTGACTCAATTGTCAAGAATCCCATAAATTGGGTTTTGAATTTAAATTTAATTATATTGTTAAAAGGTAACATAATTTTTATTTTATAAATAGTAATTATTTATTTATTTTTAAATAATTATAATTTAATTACATAATTTATTTTTAATTATATATAATTTATCATAATTATTTAAAATTAAATAATAAACCACGATTTAAAATATTTTGACTAAATTCGAAACTAAGTCTGTTTGACTGCTTCCATTCCTGTTTTCGCACGTTGTTCCACTGACATGATTTTCTGGAACATGCAGCTTACACAGCAATTTCTCTCTTTTTTTTTTTTTTTTTTCTTTTTGGTAAAAAAAGTGACGAGGTGTTAGTCTTTTACCCAAAACTGAAGTTTGAATAAAGAGAGCTTCTAGATGGATCCAGTCAACGACCGTTAATAAACAGAGTTCGGGGTTTTAATTTGACCTGTACGATTTAATCAGGTCAAACAGCCGTATCTCCTTTCACTTTACTCATTTCGATCCATATTATTTATTATTTATGATAATAATTTAAAAATTAAAAAAATTATTAAATAATTTTAATTTTAATAAAAAATGAGTATATTAAATTAAATTATTTTTATTAAAATTAATTTAAATTCGTTATTATTTTATTAAAATAATAATAGATAAATATAATATTAATAAAATAATAATTAATATTTCATTAATAATATAAAATAACATAATTTAAAATAAAATAAAAAATAATTTAAAATAAAAGAAATATTATTTATTTATATCATCACTTTATTAGTTATTTTTTTATCATTTTACCTTTGACTGTTTTCTTAACTCAATGTTCTCTTTCGTGTCCAATCAAATTGGATCTAATTACAACATTTTTTTTACTATTAAATACTACAAATTTTGATGTTAAAAGTTTAATCTGCTCATTAATTTTCATATTCATTATAAAATTAAAAATTAAAAGACAAAAAAGAAAAAATATATATTTTTAAATCTTTAAATATTAAAAAATATAAAAAATTATTAACTATCATATGTTCATCCACTTCTTTGCGGAAATAACTATTCATAATAATTAGTTTCTTTACATTAATGTTTTAAAAAATAATAAAATTGGTAATATATTCTTATTTTTTTGATAATTTAATTATATAATCATTTATTTTATTTTAAAAATATATAATTAATTCTTCTTAACTTAATTAATAGTAAGATTATTTTTTTGTCAAAAAGTTAACAAATTAAAATTATAAAATAATTTTACAAAATTATCCACCAAATTATGAATTCAAGTTTGGTAATGTAGAGACATATGTTATCGTAATCGTTTATTTATTTTAAATAATCACGATATACTTCTTATTTTTAGTTGTATTTTTTTTCTTTTTTTTGTCTACTATAATTATTTTAAGTAAATAAAAAATCACAACTTAAAAAAAGATGAGTGGATCCATTTTCTCAATTAACAAAATAAAATTTAAAATAATTTGACAAAATTATCCTCCAAATTATGAATTTAAATTTGGTGACATAAGGACATATGTTATATTATGATCATTTATTTATTTTTATTTATTATAATAATTTGAAGTAAATAACAAATTACAATTTAAAAAATAGGAGTGGATCCATTTTCCCAATTATTCCCGTTCGTTTGGATTGTAGCTGGTAGCCGCCTGGGCTAAAGTAGAGAGTATATATATGAGTATATATTAGCACTGACTGATCCTTCTGAGCTTAGGTTCGTGAATGTAATCATCGATGGTGTCACCTTCCGCGAAGGGTCCTTAACCTAAAGCATATTCTTTATCAAGTTGCAAAATAAGAGATCGAGAACCTTTAATTATGCTGTCTCATCTATTTTTCCTTTAAATATTCTAAAGAAGCAGACATTTGTGGATGACGATAAGGGAAATTAAAGTAGGGCATGATAAGTGAAGTATTATACTATTTCTTTTTTAAGCCACCGAAAATGATATAATTAAATATGATACCCTTTCCCTTCTTTTTTCTAACTTGGCAAAACACGAGATTCTTTATTACAAATTTTTTTTTCATTTTTTAAATACTATATTGATACCTCTAGCTAGCTTGGCCTATGTTTTGCGTCTCATTTACATCTCCATTAAATTAATCAAAATTAATTTCTTATTAAATGAATTTAATAAGAAATTATATAGTAATAGGGAAGATTAATAAAGTTAATACTTTTTATAAATGAATCAATTTTTATCTTTTTAATGAAATAAGAGTTAGTTGATATATGAGAATAATTAAGAGTTTGACGTGTTTAGTGGAGAATGAATCATTATTTGATACAACCTTTGTCTTTTCTGTTTGATTCTTTAGACTTGAAAAAAAGTAGTGCTTGATACTTTATATGAATGATAACAATGTTACAATGAGATCAGTGAGGGTTAGAATCTAGTTAGTGACTAACGGACTCTATTAGTTATGGACTAAGTTATGATATAATTTTGAAGTGAACGAAAAAAAAAATGAGAATATAACTAGATTCTAATCATATTTTTTACTTTATTTTTATAATTATTAATTAGTAATAATAATAATAATAATTTTATAATATTTTAATAATTAAAAATAAAGGAGTAAAAAATAATGACAAAAAAAAAATATACACAACATTTTTAATGTTTTTTAATACGTAGTAATATTACATTTGGTTCGGAATCTTTGATTGGTTAAACAATTGATATTAATGTATATATCTGTAAAAAACCAATGAATTTGGACACTGTATACCTAACTCCTCGTGAATTGAGTCGGGTCACCCACTTTAATTAATACAAATAATTTAAGCCATTAGTTGTTTTGAAAAGTATTATATATTTTTAAAAAAAATGTATTTATATTTTTAATATTTTAAAAATAAGACAAACAAGGATAATATAAAAAATTATTAAATTATTATAAAAATGAATACTGTACATATAAATTATAATTCATATTGTAACCAACACGTGAGCTTTTGTTTTTGTTTTAAGACAAATAAAGATAATATACAGATATTACACACATAAAAAAATAAGGTAGTTATTTTTAGAATTTTAATTTATTTATTATTTTAAATTATTAATAAATTATTAATTTATTTTTTAATAAATTATTTATTTTATTTAATATTTAAAATAATAAAATAAAAATTAAAAAAATTACTAAATAATCTCAATTATAAAAAAAATATATTAAATTAAATTATTCTTAATTTAAATTATTATTATTTTATTAAAAATAACCATAAATAAAATTAAAATTAAAAAAATAATAATTAATACTTTATTAATAATATAAAATAATAAATAAATTAAAATAAATTAAATTTTTTAAAACGATTATTATTTTAAAATGGATAAAAAAATAAGAATTTAAATTAATTTTAATAAAATAATTTAGTTTAATATAATTTTTTTATTACAATTAAAATTATTTAATAATTTTTTAATTTTTGTGTCATTCTCTTCAAACAAAGTATATGTGAATTTAAATGAGTCCCCTTAATTTCTTTTATCAAATTTAGATGTACTTAATTAATAATCTTAACAGTTTATATACAACTATAAATAAAATTGATGTAACTAGATTACTTGTTACAATTATAGACCTTCATGATTAATGCAATGCACAATTATAAATGTTATGAATGATTTGTATTTTATTTGATGATTATTGATAATGTTATACTGTCTACTAAATATTATGTTATAAAAATATTGATTTTAATTATAATAGAATTATTTAATAATATTTTAAATATATTAGTGTTTATTAATTTGTTATTCTAATTAATTAAATTGTTAATTATTATATTATAATAAATAAAATTAAACACACTTATTCGCCTGCCACTATAATCGAACTATTAAACCGTAAATCACTCTCCCACCGGTTCAAATTTTAAAATATTGTAAAAAAGTCAAAAACAAATAACACAAGAAATTAACTAACATTGACAAACGATATTCATTACACACCATTCAATAGCCAAAAAAAGTAATGCAAAATTCTAGAAAGTAAATATTAAAAAAAAAAGACTATTTTTTTCCCTCTCTTATGGGGAACTAGAAGTTGACTGCGCCATACGGTTTCTAAACGGCCTTCCTTTTCTTTCTCTGTTCTTTACGCTGAAGCCTCCTTGCAACTTGAAATTAGTCTTCCATGAACGTCTAGGTGTAAGTGTAGCCGCCTTATTTTAACCCCCTAATTATTTTCCCCACCCTTTTCTTTTTCTTTTCCTATTTTTAAGATATTTTGTGTTATTCCAACCTCCTACTTTTCCTTGTTCATAGAGGTACTGGACCACACCTGCAAGGCATGGAACTTTCCTTCCGTTTTCAGATTCAGAACTGATAATTTCTCCTCGTGTTCTTTTTCCTCCATTTTCTTTGTTTTATTATTTTATTAAAAAATATCTTGTAGATTTGACTCTTCAGTAGCCGCCTGTTTACGTAAAAGGTGTATATATATAGGGATCGCCAAGTTTTCCATTTCATTCCCATTGTTTGGAAGAGAAAGCTGAATATTCATCCAAAGATCAATTTTTTCTTTTTCTGTGTTCTCTGAATTTGAGTTTCAATTCTTTAATTCTTTCGCTTATTTGTATAGTTATACAAAGAAGCATTCCTGAGTATTTCTGGGTCATAGCAGTTGTTGCAAATACTCTTGTTTGGAAATATATTAGCTTTGCCTTCATTTCCATTCTTGAAGAAGATTGGTGCGTTTGAGCAGAAGTTTCAGAAGTTATTGTTTTTTATTTCTCTTGGGTAGCAATGGAGGGTGGTAATATATATCAAGCAAGTAATAGTATACGACGAGCAAGCAGTTCTACAGTTTGGAGAAACAGTGGTACGGAAGTTTTCTCCAGATCTTCTCGTGAGGAAGACGATGAAGAAGCTCTGAAATGGGCTGCTCTCGAAAAGCTCCCAACTTACAGTCGTCTAAGGAAAGGCTTGTTGACCACATCCCATGGCGTGGCCAATGAAATCAATGTCACTGATCTTGGATTTCAGGAAAAAAAGAAATTGCTGGATAGGTTGATTAAAGTTGCCGAAGAGGACAATGAGAAGTTTTTGTTGAAGCTCAGGGACCGAGTTGATAGGTAGGAATTTATTGCTCTAGAGTTTCCATGGTAAACCAAAGGGGAAATTTTGTTTTTTTTTAATCAAATCTCTCTTTCTTGTGTTTGTGTTTTCTATTCATTTTAGAGTTGGGCTTGATATTCCAACAATTGAAGTCCGATTTGAGCACCTAAATATTGAGGCAGAGGCTTATGTGGGAGGCAGAGCTTTGCCCACTTTCGTGAACTTCCTTACTAATATAGTTGAGGTAACGGCGGGCAGATATCAGTTCATAAATTTTTGTTTCTCAGACATTGATTTTTTTTTAAATGTCTCTTTGTTCTGTAATTAGTCTAACAATCTTTGTCTCTTGGTCTTCCAGGGTTTCTTGACTTCTCTCCATATACTCTCAAGCAGGAAGAGACATGTTACTATCCTTAAAGATGTTAGTGGAATCATCAAACCTCGAAGGATGACACTGCTTTTGGGTCCTCCAAGTTCTGGAAAGACCACACTCCTTTTGGCCTTGTCAGGAAAGCTTGATCCAAATCTTAAGGTGCAAAGCAATTTCCTTTAAATGTTTCATTTTTTGTTTGCTTTCAATGTCAATTAGCAGAGTTAGTCTTTTTCATCTAATTTGGATACCCATGTGTACTCCAGGTATCTGGGAGAGTGACTTATAATGGCCATGAAATGAAGGAGTTCGTACCTCAGAGAACTGCGGCTTATATTAGCCAGCATGATCTTCATATTGGAGAAATGACTGTAAGGGAAACCTTGGCTTTCTCTGCAAGGTGCCAAGGAGTGGGATCGCGTTATGGTTAGTAAATTTTCATATAAAAACCTTCCCTCTTCCCTTCATTTTATTCTTTTTCAGAGTCCAATTTGGGGTGTATATAACCAAAGCATGACTGGATTTTAATTTGGAAATCCACAGATATGTTATCTGAATTGTCAAGAAGAGAGAAAGCAGCAAATATTAAACCTGATCCAGACATTGATGTCTACATGAAGGTAAGAAAGAAGCTATTATAATTTATAACTTTTTATTGCACTAGAAGGAGATATTTTCACAATAGTGGGTATAATAACTTAGATTCCAATTGGTTTCTGATATACCAGGCAACAGCAACTGAAGGACAGGAGGCAAATCTGGTAACGGATTATGTACTAAAGGTAATACTACTATCAAGTTCTTTCGTTCTCCACTGTTTCTTAACATTTTCTATGAATCTACAAAATAATTAATTTATAATTTGCAGATTTTGGGGTTGGATATCTGTTCTGATACTATGGTAGGAGATGAAATGTTGCGTGGTATCTCTGGAGGACAGAGGAAGCGTGTTACTACAGGGGAGATGCTCGTTGGACCAGCAAATGCTCTGTTCATGGATGAAATATCCACTGGCTTGGACAGCTCCACAACTTTTCAGATTGTGAACTCTCTCAAGCAATATGTTCACATTCTCAATGGAACTGCAGTTATCTCTCTGCTCCAGCCAGCCCCGGAGACTTATGATCTTTTTGATGACATTATTCTAGTCTCTGATGGCCAAATGGTCTACCAAGGACCCCGTGAATACGTTCTTGACTTCTTTGAATCTATGGGTTTTAAATGTCCTGAGAGGAAAGGTGTTGCTGACTTTCTTCAAGAAGTAACTTCAAGAAAGGATCAAGAGCAGTACTGGGTGCGCAGAGATGAACCCTACAGTTTTGTAACAGTTACTCAATTTTCTGAGGCATTTCAATCATTCCAAATTGGCCGGAGAATTGGAGACGAGCTTGCACTTCCATTTGACAAGTCTAAGAACCATCCAGCTGCATTAACCACTAAAAAATATGGTGTTAACAAGAAGGAGCTGTTAAAGGCTAACCTCTCAAGAGAGTATTTGCTTATGAAAAGGAATTCATTCGTTTACATCTTCAAGCTATCACAGGTGGGTTCTAGCTCCGTTATAATCATTTTTTAATTATTTGATTTTAATGCTTATTTGGTATAGATGGTTTTGACTTATGATTTTTCTCTTGATGCTATTCAGCTTACTATCATGGCATTTATAGCAATGACACTATTCCTACGAACTGAAATGCACCGGAACTCAATAACTGATGGAGGAATTTACACTGGTGCTCTATTTTTCACATTAGTGATGATTATGTTCAATGGCATGTCTGAGCTTTCTATGACCGTTGCGAAGCTTCCTATTTTCTACAAGCAACGGGACCTCCTCTTTTATCCTTCTTGGGCATATGCTATTCCCACATGGATCCTCAAGATCCCTATCACATTATTAGAAGTTGCTGTTTGGGTATTTCTCACCTACTACGTAATTGGATTTGATCCTAACGTTGGGAGGTAAAGAATCATCCTTTGCTTTATCACCTGTGAATACTGGTTCTCCATGTTTGATTCTTACTTACAACGTGTGCTCTTTGTTGTTTATCCAGGTTGTTCAAGCAATACCTTCTGCTGTTACTGATTAGTCAGATGGCTTCTGGATTGTTCCGAGCCATTGCAGCACTGGGTAGGAACATGATTGTTGCTAACACATTTGGGTCCTTTGCATTACTCGCACTTCTTACATTGGGTGGCTTCATTCTCTCAAAAGGTAAGATAGGTTAATAGAAGCAACAAAATTGCTACATTTATCACATAGTGGAACTTTATCTAATGTTTGTTTCTTTCGTTGCTGATGAAACAGATGATATCAAGGGATGGTGGATATGGGGTTTCTGGATTTCACCTTTGATGTATGGGCAGAATGCTATAGTTGTGAATGAGTTCCTTGGGCACAGTTGGAGCCACGTAATTTTCTTGAACTAGTAACGCTAGAAATTTATCTACTTTGATTTACTGGAATAATTAATTTCTTTGCTCTTAAATTACAGTTTGGCAATGGAACTAAGCCACTGGGAATTCAAGTTCTGGAGTCTCGTGGGTTCTTCACACATGCATACTGGTATTGGATAGGAGTTGGGGCGTTGATCGGATTTGTTCTTCTTTTCAACTTTTTATTCACTCTGGCTCTGGCATATCTTGATCGTGAGTGTCTTCACATTTAGTGCTTTAAAATTCATATAGTGAAGTATAATTTTATTAATTAATATGAATGATTATGCAGCTTTTGACAAGCCCCAGGCAACAATAAGTGAAGAATCAGAAGGCAGTTCAACTAATGGCAGAGCTCAAGCAGTTGAATTACCACGCATAGGTGATTGTGATCACTCAATTCAAGCTGATTTGTCTTGCAGAACAATTTTTCAAATGCTGAACAATTTTTCCATTGTCTTGCAGAGAGTTCACAAAATGGTGGAAGAGTTGGTGCTGTTGTGGAGTCCAGCCATGGAAATAAAAGAGGAATGGTTCTTCCTTTTGAACCACATTCTATAACCTTTGATGAAATAGTATACTCTGTTGACATGCCACTGGTAAATCATTATTGAAGTTACAATCTAGTAATTCGATTAATTTTTATTTCAACTTTGCCCTAACTCTTTTGATTTGGAATGGCAGGAAATGAAAGATCAGGGTGTACTTGAGGACAGATTGGTGCTGCTGAAGGGTGTTAGTGGTGCATTCAGGCCTGGTGTTCTCACAGCTCTGATGGGTGTCAGTGGAGCTGGTAAAACCACTTTGATGGATGTGCTGGCTGGTAGGAAAACTGGTGGGTACATTGATGGGAGCATCAAAATTTCTGGGTACCCTAAAAAGCAAGAAACTTTTGCTCGAATCTCTGGTTACTGTGAGCAGAATGATATCCACTCTCCTCAAGTTACTGTCTATGAATCATTGCTCTACTCAGCATGGCTTCGTTTGCCCCGAGAAGTCGATTCTAATACCAGAAAGGTTAGCATCTGAAGCTCAACACAAATTAGTTCATTTATTTGAGACTACTAGATTTTTTTTAAACATAAAGGCTGATTGGTCTTACTATTGGATCTGGTAATGGTTATAGATGTTCATTGAGGAAGTCATGGAACTTGTGGAGCTGAACCCGTTGAGGAACTCACTGGTTGGTTTGCCTGGTGTGAGTGGTCTCTCAACTGAACAGCGCAAGAGGCTAACTATCGCAGTTGAACTAGTGGCTAATCCCTCCATTATTTTCATGGATGAGCCTACATCTGGATTAGATGCCAGAGCTGCTGCAATTGTTATGAGAACAGTTAGGAACACAGTGGACACAGGAAGAACAGTTGTTTGCACCATCCATCAGCCAAGCATTGACATATTTGAAGCTTTTGATGAGGTGAGAGATAATAATGATCAATGAAGTCTGTGTTTTGTACTTTTTTGTCCTTTCGTTATCCATTAGACTTGAATCTGATATATAAATTACATGCTATTTCAGCTTTTCTTGATGAAGCGTGGAGGACAAGAGATATATGTTGGGCCATTGGGTCGTCATTCTAGCCAATTGATCGAGTATTTTGAGGTAGGATGCAACTTAAAGTCAACTTATTTTAACTGAGCAGCCATAACTTTTAATAGCAATTACTGATTTTCCAATATTCTCATTATCTAGGACATTGATGGGGTTAGTAAAATCAAAGATGGCTATAATCCAGCAACATGGATGTTGGAAGTCACAAGTTCAGCACAAGAGGTTGCTTTAGGAGCTGATTTTACTGAGATTTACAAAAATTCTGATCTATATAGGTAAGCTAACACATATGGATATGAATTTATTTACTATAGTATTAGTACCTATTATCATATTTATATTCTTGATTTCAAAATGCTTAAACTTCTATATATGACTCTTCAGGAGAAACAAGCAGCTTATAGAAGAACTGAGCAAGCCAGCACCTGGTTCCAAGGATCTTTATTTCCCAACTCAATACTCACAGTCATTCTTGGTCCAGTGTTTGGCTTGCTTATGGAAACAACACTGGTCATATTGGCGCAATCCACCATACACTGCTGTGAGGTTTCTCTTCACTACTTTCATAGCCTTGATGTTTGGAACAATCTTCTGGGACCTCGGAACCAAAACGTAAGTCAAAATAAAATTCAGTAACTTAGAAAAATATACATATCTGATTTAGTAATTCCTCATTTTCCCCTTCAGTTCTGTTCTGATTCCTATTTGTACCTTTCAGCTCAAAGAGACAAGATCTGTTTAATGCCATGGGTTCTATGCATACTGCTGTTCTCTTCCTCGGTGTCCAGAACTCTTCCTCCGTACAGCCAGTGGTAGCGGTTGAAAGAACTGTCTTTTATAGAGAAAGAGCTGCTGGAATGTACTCTGCCTTACCCTATGCATTTGCACAGGTAACTAAAAACGTTATCTTACAAACATTTTTGTATCAAAGTTTGTGTATATACCCATGTGAACAAGTTAAACTCACGCAGTTTTGTCACAGGTTTTGATAGAGCTACCTTATATTCTTGTCCAAGCTGTGACATATGGTGTCATAGTTTATGCCATGATCGGATTCGAATGGACTGCAGAGAAATTCATCTGGTATCTGTTCTTCATGTACTTTACATTGCTCTACTTCACCTTCTATGGCATGATGGCTGTGGCAATGACACCAAATCACCATGTTGCTTCCATTGTGGCTGCTGCATTTTATGCCATTTGGAACCTCTTCTCAGGATTCGTTGTCCCACGACCTGTAAGTGATGCCAACCTATAAATTATGCATTTGTGAGTGAATTCTATGGATGCATTTATTTATACTAACGCTTACTGTTGTTTGATAACAGAGCATTCCTGTGTGGTGGAGATGGTACTACTGGGGATGTCCTGTGTCCTGGACCTTATATGGATTGGGTGCATCACAGTTTGGAGATATAACAAAGTTTATGGAGGCAGAAAATGAGACAGTGCAAGATTTTCTGAGAAGTTATTTTGGTTTCAAACATGACTTTATAGGAGTTTGTGCAGTTTTGGTTCTTGGGTTTGCAGTGCTCTTTGCCTTCATTTTTGCTCTTGCAATCAAGGTCTTCAACTTCCAGAGGCGATAGATTAACTCTTTCGGCCAAGGCGAAGGATTCTTTATAGTTTCAAACAATTTTTTCAATATTTCTGTACCCTTTCAGTTCCTTTCTCTAGTGCCAATTTGATGCTTCTTATATACATGTACATGCATATGAAAAAACTACTTTTGTATTCTTAACTTGTCAATTTCAAAGAATGTATTAAAGCGAGCATTTATAATCACTTCCTTGTGCCCTCCTCTTTCAACTTTCATTCACTCAATGGTACTAAGTTCTATTCTCTCAACTATTATACTTATCTATATAAAAAAAAAAAGAAGTAATTGAATATTTAAATAAACGACAATATGAAATCTTAAGAGTTGAAAAATTTGACTTGGCTTCTTGTTACTTTTGGAAGTTGGATTCCCCTGCCTTCCTCTGTTTTTCAACTTTTCGAACGTAATTGAGTTTCATTTCTTTCGCTTATTTTGGTCGCGACCATAACAGTTTGGATTTACATGACCACTGTCTCCTTTAACAAAGAAAACTTCTAGGTTTCTGCGAGTTTGGGCTGAAATTGCTGCAATTATTGTCCATTTACTTTTTTCTTTTCTTTTCTTTTTTTCATTCGAAGAATCTCTGGGTCATTGTGAGCAGAATGATATTTACTGTCTCTCATGTCTGATGTCACAGTCTCCAAGAATTTTTCAAGCAGAGCTATTCTCTAAACCTTTCCTTAATAATTAAGTTAAAGTCATTTATGCAACTTTTCTACTAAAATCATCTCCTAATAAGTGCAATGTAAATTCTCTTTTGTTTATATATGTATTAACTACTGTTTTTTGTAAGCCAAAGTGCAGAAACTCAAATTTAGTTTGAATAGGAGGAAATGCTGGTTTTTCTGTCCAAAAAAGGTCTTACACTTCGTCTAATTTTGTTCTTAAGTACATTTAGCCAGGCTGTTATTTAGGATTTGGATTCTCTTATGTTCGAAAAAAATATGATACTGACATTTTTGGAGAGATATACTGCGTTCATTGTGGGGTCTAACCCCATGAAAAAGAAGGACAAAATTTGTAAAGAGAGAGGAGAATAAATTAATAAAAATAATTGGAAGGTGGAAAGATGCATTTATTGAAGGCAAAATATTGCTAATAAATAGCAAGGGAATGCAAGGAACAAACCACCCAAGCCAGATACTAAGGAAAGATTTAGAGACATTCTCTGAGAAGGAAAAATAGTGAGAGAGTTCTGAATTATTTTTGGAAATAATTCATAAAGGGTGAGTGACAAAATGGTGAAGAAATATATTGGGGTATTTTTGGGGAACTACTTTGAGCGTCACTATTTTAGGTATATCTCATTTGTGTGTATTGTACATCTAGAATTTGTCTAGATAATACTCGCTTATTGTACTCACTATTTTCATTAGTGGAAGATTTATTCGGATTTTGACACGTGGACATAGCCTAAAAATTAAAGATGAACCACATTAATTTTTTGGTGCCATTTTATTGATTATTTTATACTGTTGGTATTGCACTTTACTATTAATTACATGTTTAAGAATATTTTGTTTAAAGAGATTGGATTTTAAGTGGAACCTGACCCTCCAACTTTTCTCAACAATTTTTTTGATATAATTTTTGATACAATTATTCATATGTTAGAGTCCGCTACCCGGCATTCATTTCTTTCCTACTCCCTAACATGAGAGGATCTTGAACCTATCTGTCAAAGATTAAACCATGATATGTTCACAACTTCACAAGCTCCCAGCTTTGTATCCAGCAGTAGAACATGGAAATTAACATTGAAATAAGACAACGTGAGAGCACCACAAACAAAGCAACAAGCTACAAAAACCAGTTTTCTTGTCTTTGTGGGAAATGGGAACTGAACAGAAGTTTCATTTATTACCAGCAAAGTCTATACCACAGTATGCTTTGACGCGACACTCATATTTTGAGGCCTCTTTTGTTACACTGAAATGTATATATTCATAATGGTCAAACGGTTTATAACGTACTGGATGCTCTTCATCAACTAGCTCTTCTTGTGTTTGAATCATCTTGCTGCTAAATGAAAATAATCCCATTGAGCACCTTTCCTTCTCTTCCCTTATGTTGATTTGGTGTTCACAAGGGCGTATCCTCTCGCTGCTCCAAACCTGAGACATGAAAAGCAATAATATGCATTTCTTTAAATCTACCTCAAAATTTCTGTATCCATCAATTTAATGAAGTCTGGTGTGAGAAGTCAGAAGAGCAAGGGTGAACTATTATGGGTTTTTCCTGATTTCACTATGTTCCCTGGTCAACTATTGACTTTTTGCCCCAAACCAGGCGGATTAGTTTGGACAATGTAGGGTAAGTCAATTATTATAGGTCTTGCATGGATATTAATTTTGTCATTTTTTAATCTTGACTATCTATTTATTTTTTAACAGTCATAATTTGTATGACAAACTTTTAAACGATTATGATAAATTGAAAATGACAGAATAGAGAAAGATCGAATCCATTTCTATCTTATGATGTTACTTTCTTTCATAATATAATATTGTCATATTAATTGTTGAAATGCGAAATCTAAATCCGTAAATGAAGCTCTCATCTTGACATTTTCACAAACTGTTTTCTAAGATGCAAATGCTAATAATAACCTACCTTAAATGCATCACCTGCCAGGAAGAGAAACATGCAGGGGGAGGGATCAGCATCAACCCATTCGCCATTTTTCAATTTAACTTGCAAACCAGTTACATTATTCTGATGCAATATGGTAAAGAATGAAGTGTCTGTGTGAGCATGCAATCCTAGATTACTCTCCGTCTTCTGGGGTACTCTGTATTTAAAGCTCCGAACCAAGTAATTGGTTGATTCAAGCAGGGAATCACAGTGTCTTTTGTCCAAATCATATCCATCAAACACCATTCTTTTACCCGTCTGATCCAATTCCACTAGCAGCTTTGCATAGAGATTGAGAGACTCACTATTCAAACAATAAAAAAGAAAAAGCAACAGTATAAAAAACTACAACTGGAAGGTAAACAGGAAAGCAAATTAAAAGAGTTTGAAGCAGTACCAGAAATGATCATATCGTTCTGGCCACATTATTTTGGCGAACTTTTGAACAGCTTCCTTACTCAAGGGGTCGTCGATTCCTATGGATTCATATAAAGGGAATTTAGAAGTTGGCCCGTAGTAACCATGGTGAGGCTTATCACTAGTCTCTTGCATTTTTGTTTCCAATGGAAGATCAAATAGCTCTTCCATTAGAGTAAAAACTGAGTTGTAAAGCCCCATAGGAACCTTATGACTCAGTGCATAGAAACAACCATGGTCCTCAAGTGCAGTCCGGACCACTTGGCATGCTCTAACCCATGTGTCTGTACCTGGCTGCAAGTTTTCATCACTGAAGTCTATAACAGGCACCTGGCAATCTGTTTGGGAACCCATTTTCCCTATAATATTTCTAGTTTCTACACTCTCCAGTCTCCCCCAAGCAATGGAATTCATTTACAAGGCTAATGTAGGCCTTTGGTGTTGCTTCATGAGTTCATCTTCTTATTAAAGAAAAAAGATTATTTCCTGACATTAAAATATAATAGTTCTTCAACTCCACGTATTTGTTGTCTTTAGATTAGGGGAAGAGTACTTCTCATGTAAAATAAATTATAGGATACCTGTGCTTTCAGTTTTCAATCTTGTTTAAACAACTTACCAAGAAAAGCCAATTTCTCTCGCTCTCTCGCTCTCTCACTCTGAAATTATATATATATATATATATATATATATTCTCTTACCCAGTTGATGGCAATGGGGATGAATAATAATTTGGAAAATTGGAAAATTTTAAAAATAATTTCAACCTTCAAACCAATTATAAAATATGCCTATAATCAGTGTTTTACATGGTTGACTTGAGGAATATATGTGAAAATCAGTTGATCAAGAATTATAACCTTTTCAATCAAAGGATAGTGATAAATAGGAAGAATATGTAGGGAAAGACATGGAAGAGAAAGAAATGGAAGGGAAAAACCAAAGAAATTGAATAGTATTGAACAGGAAACCTTGCATATTTATCTGTCCTGTAAAAAACAGATCACAACCATTACGTAGATCATAGAGGTTTTGTGGTAGCAATTGATCCCACCAGAAAGGATTATAAGCAAACATCAACAGCAATTAACTATGATAACATATGTTTTGTGTTTTTTTAATGTAGTTGATCCTGTTCTTGCGGTAATCACAGCTAAGTCTACTCGATCCCTATATTCCTAAGTCCGTTTAGGCAAAGGAATAGGCTACCTTGTGTGAAATCCAATGAAAATTTTTAAATAAACTCATCCACGAAAAATTTATAAATTAAATTAATTATGAATGAACACATAAATATTTATGCGATAAAATTAGCATATGACATGTATACATATTTATTCAAGATTAACTTAGTTTCCACACATTTTATAAATCATGTCTATACAAACTCAGAGGAAGGTTATCTTGTATCCATACTCACAGGGAATTATCCTCTTCCTTGTTATTCTTGTTCATAGACTTTTCTTTTTATCATATTCAGGTTGAAGCAATGCTAAATTCTTGTCACTTGGTCTGAAACAATATAGAAATTCTTCATCGAACTTACTAATCTACATTTTACTCTCAGCTATGCATTTGGATTCATGCTTTTTCAGCTTGAATCTTTTCTCACATTTTCTGCTATATAACAAAATCACATTCCTCCTCTGTCATTTTTGTTTTTCTCTCTCATGTTATATATCCATTGATTCTTAAAAAAGATGAAAAAAGATCCAAATCCTGACTATGTATTTATTTCCTGAGTTTTATGGCCTTGCTCTGAAGCTTGTCATATATATATATATATATATATATATATATATATATATATCCTTGTGAGAGAATTTCATTTAGGTTGTCTTTTCTAAACGTTATTGTGATTCTTAACTATATAACACTTTCATCTCATCAAAATATACCAGGTCAAGCGGACTAGGGCAATTTTTTTTTAAAAAAAACTTGATGGAAAATGAAGTGTAATAAACTAACAGAAAAAATCATTTTTAATTACTTATTAATTTCTTGTTGAAACATAACTTTCATTAATGTCTTGACTCAATGAACATTAGTGAGATGATAGTTTTCAATGCAATAACATGGCGTTATTTGATATGTTTGTTTAGTAAAAATAATTGTAGGGAAAGTTTTAAAATTTGCAGTGGTCCAACGTCAACTTGTAATTTGTAAATTATTTTCAAGAACCGACAAGCATGTGAGTTTATGATATGGTCCAACATCAAGCCATCTATATATGCACGTCCCATTCTACAATGTCATGTTCTTGTTTAATATAAGAAAATCTAAATCTTACCTACAAGATGTTATGACTTGATTACGGCTCAAGTCACAAGATCGAGTTGATCTCAAAAGATTAATTTATTTGAGAGATATCATTTATTATAAGGACGGATCGAGGGGAGAGTATGCATAGGTCCTAACTTTTACTTTAATTTTGTACTTATTAATTTGTGTTAATAATAATAGTAAGTAGAAAAATAAAATAATATTATCTTCTTTTTTTTTTTTGTATATTTTTCTTATTTTTTGTTAGCCCATCTTTTTTCTCATAGGTTTTATTAAATTTTTCTTACCATCCTTCTTTTACACAATTCAATTCCCCTTTAGGTAATTTTTAAATTCTTCCCCTGCTCATAATTACTTAAGTATTTCATTAAACCTTCTTAGTAACTTAATGTAGAACATAAATATAATATCTACTAATTAAATAGTAAATTTTATATATTATATCTGTATTTTTAAACATGAGAGTATCATATTAGGGAAAATATTATGTAGACGCCCGCACATGGGCACGCAGTGGTACCACAATTCTTGTTATAAGGTTAGGGAATAGCTTAATTAGTGGTAGAGGTAAGTAAATAATATACATAGTTAAGCATATTATTATAAGTTTAAATTAAAATTTTTTAAAATTTTCAAAATTATCTTAACATGAGTAATTTCTCTTTAACTAGATTAAAAAGATGAATTAATTAAAATATGTATAAATTAATTTAAATACTAATTAATGAACCACAATATTAAAAAATAAACAATTCTAATTAAGTTATACTTATCTGATATGATTTTCCATTAAAAATTATAGTACGACAATTCAGTGGTACCACAATTGTTACGTTGTTATAATAATAAAACTAGGTTATCTGATACCATTTTCGAGAGAAAATAATTGTACTACAACCAATTAATTTCTAGTGGTCCACCAACAACTTGTAGATGATACCAAAGATCCAACAGGATTGAAAAAATAAAACAAGAAAAATCTAATAACTCACTATCTTTGGTTTAGTTTCTATTTAACTAAATGGCCCTATATATAAATAGATATCATATATAACATCAATCAATCTTTGCATGTCATATTCTCAAACTTAATTCTTGTCCTGAAATATCACATCCCTAGAAATGTCCAAAACGAAAAAGAAAAAAGAGAAAAGTCCTTTGCCATTTTATAAAGGCCTGACCCCATTGAACCTCATCTCTATGTAATTATTATTAAATTAAAGATGGTCCTTTTCCTTTGGTGGATTATCAAAAGATGGACTAAAATACAAGTTTTACTATTAAAAAAAATTGATGTAACTATACTTAGGGCCATATGAATTCCAATTCTAATTCAATAATTCAATAGATAATTAATAATGACAAAAGAAAGAAAAGAGAAAACCATTCTCATTTGGCTCTTAACGTAAAGGACATTATTTATATATATGATGATGATAAAATCACATTTATTCTAGTTTGTCCAGTTCTCTTGGACCGTGGATTAATTATCATATATTATATGAATAATTGATCAACACAGAATTGAAAATATTATATTTTTATCATTATATCAACTACTGTTCTCATTGTGCCAAAAATTTATAACACAAATCTTTGTCAGGATCGTCTTCTTCATAAATGCTTAAATTTAAATTAATTTTTATTGTTCAAATTTCATTTTAAATTCAAAATTTTAACACATATTAGCACTAGAATCGAATATAAAATTGTTTACAAGCCACCTAAAGTTTTCTTCACTAAACTACACTTAATTGCTTATTTTACTTTTGATGAGTATCTCAAACCTCAAATAAAATGGTCATTAGATAAGCCCAAAAGAGCTCTATGACAATGGGCTAAGTAGAAACAGACCAATAATAGCGATTTATTTGCTAAATTCATTTAGTTAAGTCCAAAGAATCTTTTGTTAAATTTATTATTTTATAGTTTTGATTTATACAAATATTAGGATTTGGATCCCGTGAATTTAGTCATATTTGGCAGTCCAACGAACGGCCATGATTTATCTTCTTTTATTTTTTTAAAAATTTTTTAACACTAATTTCAATATATATATTTTGTAAAAAAAATTGTAAACGATCATGGCTGACTACGATTTGTTCAATTGGAATCGGTGCAGTTGAGAATAAATCCAAATTCCAAATATTAGAGCCTTACATTGTACCATAAGATAAATATATATTTTAATCTTCAATAATTCCATTCTCTTTGTCCTCTAATTATTCTTTATAATACAAAGCCTACATTATAATAGCATGATCAAGACTCATGACCACACACAAGAGTTCAAACCTAGCTTAAATTAAGCACATCCCTTCACTTGTGAAAATCAAAGTAGAGAGGTAAAGAAAAGAAAATGGATTCAGAAACCACTCCTGAGCTCCCTGTGATTGACTTTACCAACCTAGACTTGAGAGGCAAAACCCCAAAGTGGGAGGCAGCGAAATCCCGAGTCCACAAAGCACTTGAAGAGTTTGGTTGCTTTGAGGCATTATTTGATATGGTTCCTTTAGAGCTTCGAAAAGTCCTATTTGTTGCAATGAAAGAGCTCTTTGATCTCCCTCTACAAACCAAGCTTCGCAATGTGTCTGAGAAGCCCTTTCATGGTTATGTTGGGCAATACCCTATTATCCCACTTTATGAGAGCATGGGCATTGACGATGCAAATGCCTCTGAGAAAGTAGAAAACTTGGAAAACACCTTGTGGCCTGAAGGAAACCCAAGTTTTAGGTCTCATCTTTATTATTTAGACGTAGATAATTCTATTTATATGTCATTATATACACCTGTGTATATGTTTTAAAATGATATTTAATGAGATTTTACCCTTCTCTCTTGATACCACTATGAGGCTTCGTTTTTTTGAAATGTTTTGTGGTATCGGAGAAGAATATAAATCTCACCAAACATCGTTTTAAAATACAGTATCTCTAGACGCACCACTCATTTAGTTTTGAGTTAACTTATATTTTTCTAATCTTTTTTGTTTTAACTTTTTGTTACTTCTTTCTTTGTTATTATTTTTCAGCAAATCCATACAATCGTACTCAGAGCAGCTAGCAGAGTTGGATCAGATGATCAGGAAGATGATTTTGGAGAGTTTGGGTGTTGAAAAGTATTTGGAGGAGCACATGAACTCAACCAATTACCTTCTTCGAGTTATGAAATACAAAGGTCCCGAAACCAAAGAAACAAAGCTCGGCCTAAGCTCGCACACAGATAAGAACATGGTGACCATTCTGTGCCAAAATCAAGTTGAGGGTTTAGAGGTTCAAACCAAAGATGGAAGATGGATCAGTTACCAGCCCTCACCTGACAGTTTCGTAGTTATGATTGGAGACTCTCTCCACGTAATCAAAGTCCATTCCGTTTCTCATAAAAACTAATAGCATATAATAAATTCTTAGATAAACCTTATTTACAAAAAATAAGTAGAGTAAAAACCAATAATAAATAGACATATAGATATGTTAGATCAATGTATGCTAAATGTCTATTTATAATTGGCTTGATTTACCTAAGATATATCACCGATTAGCTAAGAATGTCACTTCTTTATTAAAGCTAGAGAAGTTTTGTATGAATTTTGCAGGCATGGGCAAACGGCAGGCTGCATTCGCCGTTTCACCGAGTGATGATGACAGGAAATGAGGCAAGATACTCAGCAGGACTGTTTTCAATCCCAAAAGGAGGGTGCATAATAAAAACCCCAGAGGAGCTGGTGGATGAAGAACACCCTCTGCTCTTTAAGCCCTTTGATCACGTAGAGTTCCTCAAGTATTGCTATACTGAAGAGGGCCAGAGACAGAAATATGCTATGAAGACTTACTGTGGGGTTTGAGTTGTAATTGAGGGCATTCCAACCACCTCTCTCTTCATTGTTTAACATTATTATGTGTGTGTATATGGTCTTCTTGTATCAGTGGGCTTGGCCATTAGAGTATATATTATATGCTATATAAAAGTTCTTCCTTTAATCTCTTAGTTTTATTATGAAGAATAATCACTGCCCCACACTTGGTACAAATTGTTATGAGAACATATAAAATAGATTTGCCTATGCTACCGCCACCACGGTAGTATAACATTTTTTGTCCCCACCTTTTTTTATGGTTGATTTTTTTATTTTTTGATATTAATAAATTATTTTTTGTCATTTATTTTTTTGAGAATTTTTAAAATATATTTTTTTGAATTTTTTACTTATAAAAATAAATTCAAAAGAAAAAAATTAATGAATAGTATAAGAAGTATAAACAAATTTAAAAAGATTTTTTTAAAAATGACATAAAAAATCATTTAATGCTAAAAAATAAAAAATAAAAAAATGAGGACAAAAAATATTATGCTACCATTTCAAAAAATATTTGGGGCGGTAGCACACATCACCCATATAAAATATTGCTTTTGAAAAGGTATAGAGCAGTAGCACTTATTTTATTTTAGATACTCTTCCATTTAGCAATTATCTTGATTTCTTTCAATGTGAGCAGAAATGGAAGAGAAACGCCAAGTAGTCTTCGATCATATTGATTATCTATAGCTATAGTTAGTAAAAGATGCCAACTTTGGATCTTTTCTAGAGTAGTGAGGCCCAGAGGGAAAAAGAAAGAGAGAATTCATACAATCAAATAGAAAGTTATATTTTGGGATTTAGATCCTTAGCTTTCGGAGATATCATTTATGTTTAAAGAGAAATAGAAATAATTTATATAATTAAGCTTATAAACAATAAATATAAGTTAGATATATTAATTAAGTAGTACGAGTCTATCTTTTTTTTGAATATAATTATGTAATATTCTTTCTAAATATTTAAAAAATTGAAATTGAAATTATCCCATAAATATTTTAAATTTTGAGGAAGAATATCCATATTTCTATAAAACATGATCGCTTACATCTAGCTGTTAATTAGCAACATATAACCCATTTCTTGTATTAAAAAAAAAAAACAAAAAGCATAAGAATTATATAAATTATTAAAGAACATTCAAAAGTAAAAAATTCAAACTCAACTTTTATAGATAGAACCTAGTCAAATTGAGCGAATTAAGCTTGTATACAAATTACTTGTATCGTCATTCCCCTTTTATTTTAAATGAATTAATGCACACTTAACTCAATTTAAATTCAGCATCCGCCATTATCGTAAACCAAACTAGTTCTGAGCTAGCAAAAAAATGGACTCAGAAACTCTACTCAAGCTTCCTATCATTGACTTCTCCGACCTAGACTCAGAAGCCAACAGTCCCAGGTGGGAGGCAGTGAAATCCGAGGTTTACAAGTCACTAGTAGAGTATGGTCGCTTTGAGGCTCTATTTAATAAGGTTCCTCTGGAGCTACGAAAAGCCATCTTTGCTGCACATGAAGAGCTCTTCAATCTCCCTCTACCAATAAAGCTAAAGCTATGCTATGTGTCTGATCAGAAGCCCTATCTTGGTTATGATGGATATCACCCTGAACTCCCACTTTATGAGGCATTGGGGATTGAAGATGCAAACGTCGCTGAGCAAGTAGAAAGTATCACAAAGATATTGTGGCCAGAAGGAAACCCTACTTTTAGGTACGCCCGTTTTATAAAAACATCAATGTTTTGTTATAATTAACCGTAATTTCTTTTTGTTCTTGCTTTGGCTCAGCAAAACTATACAATCCTTGTCGGAGAAATTGGCACAGTTGGATCATATGATCAGGAAGATGATTTTGGAGGTTCTGGGTGTTGAAAAGTACTTGGAGGAGCACACGAAGTTAAGTAATTTCCTTCTACGGGTTCAGAAATACAAAAGCCCTCAAACCAATGAGAAAGAGGTGGGACTAAATTCACACACAGACAAAAACCTCGTCACCATATTGTATCAAAATGAAGTTGACGGTTTAGAGGTACAAACCAAAGATGGACGACGTTGGAACAAGTACAAGCACTCACCAGACAAATTCATAGTTATGATTGGAGACTCTTTCCATGTAAAGTTTGTTCTATTTTTCAGAATTAGTGTGGTCAGAACTTTACATTAACAGATTTTGTAATAATACCTTTCTGATTAATCTTGCAGGCATGGACTAATGGCAGGCTACATTCTCCTCATCATCGAGTGATGATGACTGGAAATGAAGCAAGATACTCTTTAGCGCTGTTTTCAAACCCAAAAGTAGGGTACATGTTTAGAACCCCAGAAGAGCTGGTAGATGAGGAACACCCTCTTCTCTTTCAGCCCTTTGATCTTGGTGAGTTCATGAAATTTTACTACACTGAGCAGGGTCACAGTGCCGAATCTGCTCTGAGGACTTATTGTGGTGCCTGAGATCCATGTTCCGCTACAATGTTATGTGTTCTATGGTTATGTTAATGTTCCTTTGATTTTTCTTAAGACCATGTAACGTGCCAGTGTCTGTTCGTTCTTGTATACGTATCTACAAGTTTTTTATTTTAGTATTGCAATAAGGTAGTATTCGTATAAGTTTTAATGTATCTCAATTAAATAATTGATTTACTTCGCTGGACCGATACATATCTATATCCACACCATGACTAAGGGAGATTCACAAAAACATACCTTGTAATAAAAGTGAAAAGATTTTAATCACTTTGGTACCATGATGTAATCTTACATTGAAAATATCTTTGTCTGGCTAGCCCCAGGTGCAGATTAATTAAAAAGTGTTAGTACTCAGGTATGATAGCAAAAAAATTTATGCGGTGTATTGTTTATGTGTAAGTCGAGTCATAATATAAACGTGATGTTTAAACTTATACGATTAAATAAAAAAGTTGTACATTAATTATAATTTTTATCTAATAATAAACACTTGATTCAACAAAAAGAATATTTGAAAAGGTGGTCTATAACTATCATTTGTTCAGAATTCAGTTCCGGCGAGAGAAATTGCTGGGTAATCAAGAAACCAATCATGATTCCACTAGAGTAATCAAGAAAGACAACCTGTTTTTTTTTTTCTCAATGTTATCGTGATTCTTAACTAATAACACTTTCATCTCATCAAAATATACCAGGTCAAGTGGACTAGGGCAAAAAAATTTTAAATTTGACGGACATTGAAGTGTAATAAACTAAGAGAAAAAATCTTTAGTAATTAGTATCTATTAATTTCTTGTTGAAACAAACTTTCATTAATGTCTTGATTCAATGAACATTAGTGAGATGATAGTTTTCAATGCAAAACATGGCGTTATTTGATATGGTTGTTTAGTAAAAATAATTGTACGGAAAGTTTTAAAATTTGCAGTGGTCCAACGTCAACTTGTAATTTGTAAATTATCTTCAAGAACCGACAAGCATGTCTGCGTTTATGTTAGTTTTCATTCAACTAATTATGGTCCAACATCCAGTAGGTCGCATTCTATAACGTCATGTTCTTGTTTAATATAATAAAATCTAAATCTTACCTAACTGGTAACCTAATGTAGAACATGACATTATATTTAATAATTTAATAATTAATTTTATATATTATATCTATTTATTTCTGAACTATAATATTTTTCTCTATCATAAAAAAAAATCCAGATTCCCATAAAAAAATTCATCTATATGCGACTCACCATATTAATTCTCAAACAAAGTTTCAGCTCCTGGATTCATCTCACATTATGCCAATCAAATTTTGTAGTAATAATAAAACACATAATATTAGGAAAAATATTAAAAA